>VDFB02262711.1:0-218156 GCA_007258455.2 Sequoia sempervirens | reverse complement strand
ATCATTCAACAAAATCATAGAAAGCACCATGTCTAACCACATCCAGGAAAGCTTCAATCCAACCTAAATAACCAAGGGAGTCAAGAGTCAACATAATTACCTCTTTGAGGACTACACAGCCTCTCATCGGCCACACTATGTCTAGCGCATTCAACCTCATTCAAACCCAGAAGAAATGAGTACCAATTAACCACTACCCCCAGCTCCAGCAACCGAGGAAAGTCCCGTAGCCATGGAATGCCAACCCCCACACAAGAAAAGACAATGCCCTCCACTCAGACCAAAAAGTTCGTTTTGATTAAAACCCTCACCACAACCAAAATCATTTCCTTAGACTCACCCAAGTCTAATAATGAAGCTATGAATCAAGATGAGATATATGTATTTACTCAGTATCGATCGATTGACACCAAGAAGTCTCTCCCCAACACCATCCCGATTGTCGCCAACATTAGTTTGCTAGGGCCAATTAAGATAGCCTTAAGCCTCAAGTCGGGGATGACACACACGAATGCCATTTGCCAACATCAACTCACTAGTCAAATGGGTGTTTCCATCTCCACTAGCTATGCAACATTCTACCTTTTATTTTCCTCAAGTGTCCAAATTTAAAGGCCATCCTAAAGAAACTCCCATGAGCCGCCTTTACTAACGTGGGGATTGAAATCTTCAATGGACAAAACATTTATGTCACCCTATTGTTGTACAACTTCTGAATGTCTCCACACAGTAAGCTCAAAATGAATCCTCATGAGCAATTAAGACACATGAAACCCCATCTCCTTTCCCATTAATGGAGAAACAAATTTAAATAAAATCCTTCCTCCATTCTGAAGGCATAAGGACCCTATTCTAACCAAGGTTGAACTCAAAGGAGCTAGATTCTGACTTGACAATCCCAAAGCATCCTTTGCCTTAAAGGCACCAATTAATCATGGTTTGCTAAGGAGCGAGCGAGATTCTGTGTGGTTTCAAAACCATATCAAAAATACCAAAGGCCACCAACATGGAATAATCACGGATGAATTGAAAGGGAAGCTTCAAATAGCAAAATAAGACCCAAAGGTACAACCCTCCTCATCATCAGTGATTCCATTAGCTAGATTGTCTACCTCCCTATTAGCTTCCCTGTAAACGTGGTTAGCAGAAAAAAGTTTAAAACTTTGCAACAACTCCACAACCACCTCAAGCAGAGCCAACTTGGAGTGACACCTTGTTTTATCACATAGATCACTAAAGCCGAATCTCCCTCTGTCTCCACCTTTTCAACCTTCAACTCCTTGCGAATTCTCAGATCATGAATTAGAGTTAGAAGTTCAACGTCATTGTTTGTCCCCTTAGGCAAAGGATGCGAGGATCAACACACTGAAGAGCCATCCCAAATTCTCACAATGCACCCAACACTTGAAGGGCTTGGATTACCTCTCGAAACTCCATCAAAGTTCAATTTATACCAACCATTCTACGGAGCCTCCCATTCAACTTTAGCTCCCAATCTTTGAGCCTCTTTGCCCCCAACCCCTTGGGGACGGGGGGGGTTGCACAAACCATGCCACTCAAGCTTGTTGCCTCAACTTTATTCAAGAAAGAAGCCAATCCCATTTCCTTACCCTAAAAGATCCTCCTATACCTTTCTTTCCACAATTCCCATAGAAGGATGGATAGACTTAGACTTATGATCCATAAGCAAGAAAATAAAGTTGCTCTGTTTAGTGAAGGCTAGGAGAAGGGTGCTAACCCAACCTAGCTCAGCTCAAAGCCATCTCCAACATTCCTAGGCAAAGGGACAACCTAGAAGAAGATGGTCAATTGTTTCCTCACTACACTTGCACAAAACACATCTTAACGAGCCATGAAAACCCAACTTTGTGAATATTTTTGCAATTAGTATATTTCTTTGTAAAGCAACACAAGTAAAGGTGCCAACTTTAAGCAAGCATAGCTTATTCCAATAAAGTTCCAAACTCTCAAACCACGAGGGGGATTGCTGATAGTAAAAATATTTGAAGAGTCAACACTCTCAAGATACTTGCCTTGCATGATTTTCGCCAACTTCAGATGGGGTTCTTTGAACATCCTCTAAGCTAACTTCGCACCTAAGGCTTTGTTTTCAGAGATTTGGTTCGTCAAACCAACACCCCCATCCTTTTTTGCTTTGCATACTTTGTCCCAAGCGATCAAAGCAATTTTGTCTTTGTTTAAAGAGCCTTGCCAAAAGAACCTTCTCATCTTTTGGTTCATTCTTTATTGGTTCCTATTGAAAAAGGGAGGCACGACAACAAATACATGGGGAGAGATGAAATGATGGCATTCAACATAATAATCCTCCCAATCCAAGACAACCACTGACCCTTCCAAGAGGCCAATCTATTAGACATTTTCTCCCCTAATGGATCCCATAACCTACTAACTCTAAGACCCTTTGCAAGAGGAAGACCATGATAGGTGCAACAAAGATGTCCAATCCTAAATTTCAAAATATTCATAACCTTGTGCTCTTTCCTAACAAGGGTGAAAAAACAAAATCTTTGATTTTTCTTTACTTACCTCCTACCCCAAAGCTTTGGAATAGTGGTTTAGATTGTCCTTTAGACGAAATGCCTCACTCCTCTTGGAAGCTCCAAAGACTGTCGTGTCATCTACAAATTGTTGATGGGAAATAGCCAGTATATTTCTTGTCACTTTGATGCCCTCAAGATGACCATAGGATGAGGCTTGCCCAATGGTCTTGCACAATGCCTATGCCATTATGATGAAAAGGAAAGAGGAGAGTGGATCCCCTTCACGTAGACCTCTGGAGACTTGAAAAAACCCCTTTGGAGATCTGTTGATGAGAATTGAATACGTTGGAGTGGCTATATATGAGAAGAACTAGTCCAACTACTTCCTATTAAATCCAAAGGCTTCCATCACCTTTAGAAGAAACCTCCAGTCCACCCGATCATATGCCTTTTTGATGTCCAACTTAATCATCATGCTTTGTCTCCTAATCTCTTGAACAAAATGAAGCACTTCTTGGGCAATAATCACTTCATCCAAGATGGATCTCCCTAGGGCAAAACCAATTTGTTCATCTAAGAGGATGTCAAGCAAAACTGTTGAGTCTATTCGCCATTCCCTTAGCCATGATCTTGTAGAAGGTGTTGCATAAAGATATCGGTTGAAAATCATCCAATGCTATGGTATCTTCTTTTTGGGACAAGTGCTAAGAAGGTATTATTGATCCCTTTGAGCATTTTCCTCGACCTCCTTGAAGCTTCAATTGCCTCAACCACCTCCTACCCCACAATATCCCTGCACCTTTGAAAGAAGCCAACTGGGAACCCATTCGACCTAGGTGCTTTCTCATGATGAAGCTGACCCCCAACGATCTAAATCTCCTCTAAAGAAAAGGTGGCATTAAGCCTCCTATTTTGTTCCTCAGTGATCAACCTTGGGATATTATTAAGGAGCTTCTATTATGCTAACAAATCAGAGCCCTCCCTATTATTGAGCAAGCCACAAAAGAAATCAACTATAGTTGTTTTGATTAAGTTCTTCCAAAATAAGCCTATCTGCCAATTTGATTCTAGAGATTTTCTTGATGTCCCTACAATACTTAGTCACATTATGAAAATATTTAGAGGTTTTATACCCTTCGTTAATCCAAGTTTCCCTAGATTTTCACATCCAAAAAACCTCTTCCTTTGCTAAAACCTCTTCATATTCTTTCAAGAGGTTTTTCTCCTAAAAGAACCTCCCCTGAACCATTTCCTTCAATATAACCTCCTCATTGAGAGAGTTCAAATCTTCTAGAATTTTCTTGGTCTCAAAAATATCTTTGAAATGTGTTTTATTCCATTGTTTGAGTTTCTACTTCACCAACCTAAATTTGGTAATGAGACAAAACATTTTGGAGACAATAGGGTGTTCCCCCCCCCACCAACTTTCAATCAAATTAAAAAAAATTTGGATCCTTCATCGACATGTTCTCAAACTTGAATGGGCACCTAATCGGCCTCTTGTCCCCCATGATATCCAGTTGGATTGGATAATGATCCGATCTTGAGCATGGTAAAATAGTGCACTCAAAACCAAAGGGGAAAGACCCTAAATCTCCATAGCAAAGGAACCTATCAAGTTTCTCAACTATATTACTGAAACCAAGCCTTTTGTTTGTCCAAGTATGGGTGCCATCGGACATGTGAATTTCCAATAGATGATTTCTTTCTACCCATTCAACGAAGTTTGTTTGGGATTGACTTCTCCTTTGAGCCCCACCCCTCTTATCAAACCTATGCAAGATCGCATTAAAGTCACCACCTATAATATGAAAAACATTTGGATAAGCAACAATGACCAAACCTAATTTTTCCCGTAGTTCCCTCTTTTTGATGCAAACAGTAGGACTGTGGATGTTAGCTAAAATGAATTGCAAACTTGAGGACAAACTCCTTACCTTGCAACTCAACCAATGATTGCCTTCGGCAACTCTTTCCAGGATAACTTATTGGGGTCTCCAAAAGGTAGCCAAAGCTCCTGAGGCACCCTCTGATTGCAGCGATTCCACTTGCCAAAACTTTAATCTTCTTTTGAAAAGATCTACTTCAGTGTTGGTCAGCTTGGTCTCCTGGATCATAAATATGTCAGCTTTTGAGAGTTCCAAGCGACGCTTGACCAAGCGTTGTGTGTTAGAGCATTTAAGCCCCCCTAACATTCCATGATAGAACCTCATGGCTCCTTGGGAAGGGGGGACTTCCTTCCCTAATCTTAGCATCCTAGTATTCTTCACTCGCCTCTCTGCATCCCCATCCAAGCAATGCTTTTCCTGATTCGTCTTCCTTCCCTTCCTCTCTTGCCCTCCCCGAAATCTGGAGAAGATTTTTTGGATTCTTTCTGGCTAACTCCCAACTTTTCCAAACCCTTTGAGGGTTCCTTCAATTCATCCTATCCTTCAACCCTTCCTAACAATGGATCCTCCTCCCTCTCTCTAATCTCATTGTCTTCCATGATCTCAAGAAAAAGCCCAATGACTTGCTCCATTGGAGAGGACATTCCTGATCTAACGAAATTTCCTTGTGAATGGATCGATGCTTATTGCTAACTAATACCAAACAGTTTGTCAACAATTTCAAAAACAGAAGCTTCATTGTCAATGGAATGGCTATAGATCCCTTCTTCCATTGCATTAATTGGGAGAATATCTTCCTTCATGACTTCTACTTCCCTGCCCCCATCTAGGACTGGCTATGAAGGATCCCTAACAACCTCCACGAAGTCTTCTAAATTGTCCCCTCCAAGCATGGGAGCCAAAAGGAAGTGGGAGGTATTTCATAGTGTGTGCCCTTGCCAATGTCTTTCACCTGCCTTGAATCAAGTGGTTGGGCTATGGCTCTATGCAAAGATATGTGCTCGCTATTTTTGTTACCTTTGATCGCTACTGAAAAGGTTTCCACCTCAACTTTTTGCTTCCAACATCGTTTCTCTATAATAATCTCCAAATCCTCCCAACAGCCACAATTCCAAATCAATCTCTATGCAGAGTCTAGTGAAAAGCCGAGCTCCCCTTTTGCAAAATTTTCATCAACCCTAATGAAGGTTCCCAATACTTCTCCTATCAATCTAAGTCATTCTTCATTCCAACATTCAGAGGGAAGATTAAAAAGTTTGATCCACATTGATGTCTTACCCAACTTATGGGTGAACGGATCAAAGTTTGGTTGTCAATCCTTAATATAAAAGCCCATCCCATCCATCATTAGAGGTCCTCCTTCCATTATTTTTTTTTCTTAAGTCCAATGAGTTGCATTCAACCAAGAAAAAACCACTCGAAAGTGCTTTGACCATTACCTTTGTTCCCCAAAGATCTGTCCACCATTTGCATATCCAACATCTTGGAAGCCCCCAACCTACCCATTTTGCAAAGAAAGCCCTCTCCTTCAGGCGTGACAATGATGAGTCCAAGAGATTTGTCAGGATAGCAATCACCTTGCTCTTCAAAAATCTCCCAAAACCTCAATCCTTTTTGCTAGCCCTTGCAAGTCCATTTTGCTGATAACCCGTCCTCCCATGACCAAATTTGTCAAAAACCCTAGGCTGCCCAAAGCTCAATGCAGAACCGCTGCTTTGCCAAGATTGGGATGAGCCAAACCTCCTTCCCAAGGGGTTTGCATTGGCTCCTATAGCAAAGGGGGGAATCTTTGTTGCACCAATCCTACCAACCCTTCCCTAGAACCCCAATTGAAGGTCTTCCCACGATCTCCCCATTGTGCCTGACGACCCTATTTCAAGCGGCCATCATTTGAGCTTTCTACACCAACCTTGCGCCAAAATTCGAAATTTTGGCCACAAGCCATCTTTTTTACCATTTCCAACCATTATTAGTACAGAGCTAGAGAGATAACTATTGAACAGATATGATTGAACTTAAAAAACCATCTACAAGGCAAAATATTGTTCATTTCCAACTATGTATTAGTACAGAGCTAGAGATAAAATAAACCAATGATTGAACAAACTAGTGCAGTGATTAAACAAACCAGTGATGGGATTGTTCAACAAGAGATTCATTCATAATACAAATCACATGCAATCAGTATGAATTGTAAGACGCCAAAATAAATCAAAAGTGTCAAACTAAGGCATTGGACTACTGCAATTCCAACAACCATTAGAAATTAGATGCAAGTTGTCATGACCAATTCATAATACTGGTCATTAATAGCAAATATCAAAGACACAGCCCAAGACAAGTAACATCATTCATGCAACAAGACAATTTGCCCAATTAAATGTCAGACAACTTTCTTGAATGTCAGATTACTATTTTTTCCTGTTCTAGGAATATTTTCTATCATGTATTCCTTAAATTGACAATCAAGATAAATTATAACTAAATTAATTATCATTTCTCACAGGCATGTCCTTGACCACATCAATCACATGGTCTGGCCCTACTGGGATTTGCCCCTAGTAACACCATATTGAACTCTAGCAACAAAATAACTAAACTGTGTGAATACAATGTAGACATCAATACAAATTCTATTATTTTATTTGTTTTTACCCTATCAATATCATTGGCAAGTAATTATAGTTTATACCATGGATGAAAAACAAGCAAAAAAATAAACGAGTTGTTAAAAACTCGCGAGTTTTTTGCAATACTAAGTTTTTTGGCATTTACTCGCCACCCCTAACTCACGGAGTGAGCAGGAAAAACTCAGTGAGTCCGTACAAAAAACTCGGCCGCTCAATCATTTGTCTCCCACAACCGGAAAAATGGTCATTCTATTTTATTTTTTCACTCACACTTGCTCTGCTTCAGCAAAAACACTCCCAACAATTTTGCAACTATTTTCAGCGACTTTGCATCAAAGAGACAAGATTTGAAGTGGAGTTTCATCGAATCTAAGGCAAACTAGATTTCCAGGTAGATTTTCTGATTTTTCATTTTCTTTCTTTTTTTTAAACTTTTTCTTCATTTTAGTTGCATCTTAGTCTAAAAAAAAAATCATAATTGTACTATAGAAAGAATTTAAATAGATTTATATTGATCAAAACAAGATATTTTTACATATTTTTTTATTTTTTCATTTTTTTCGCATTTTTTTAAACCCTACTTTTTTTAGTTTGAATCCTTTTTTGTTGAAGAAAATGTTTAGAATCTTAGATTAGTTTAAATTTTACTAATTTAAAGTAATTTCCTGATTTTCACATTTTTTCAAACCCTAGTTATTTTGTTTTAATCCAATTTTTTTTAAAGAAACTATTTAGAATCTTATAGATTAGTTTTAGACTTTTACTAATTTAAAGTACTCTATTTTGATTTAATCTAATTTAGATTGTTTTCTAATTTTCTATTAAAAAACTAACAAATTGTGCGATTCACTTTATGTTTAGGTTAATTGATAATGGCAAATAAAACTTTTGCATCCGGTTCAACCTCAAGCTCTACCCCATCCATGGTACCAACATCATTTGTAGGCACTTGTCCTCCAAGAGCTATAGATCTTGCTTGGAAATATGTCTATCAAGGACCTGAACCTAGCTTAGTTTATTGCATTAAATGCAAGAAAGTATTACATGGAGGCATAAACCGCCGCAAATATTATCTTGCAGGCATCACTCATCATGATGATACACCTTGCCCTAACACCACTGAAGAAATAAAAGACTAATGAATGCCATACTTGCAACCGTAGAAGAAAAAAAATTACAAAGGGAGAGGGCAAAGACAACCATGCAAGCATCCATAGCTTCTTCTCAAGGTGCTCCAGTCAACCTTGAGTCAGATGATGATGCACTTCAGGGCATAGTGGGCTCTCTTTGTGGTCCACGTATCTGAAGGCAACCCACCAACACCTCAAGCCCTTCATCTACTTCTAGTAGAGCACCAAGATCAGCACCTACACACATGGTACATGATTATTTGTGCCTAGAAACACACCTAGAGCACAACTTTCCTTAGAGGCAACTGGGTGGAATAGGGAGGTGCATGAGCAGGCAAACATTGTTTGTGCAGATTTTTGGTATTTCAACAACATCCCTTTCAATGTCGCAAATTCTTATTGGCACAATTTGGTTACTAAATTGACAATTGCAGGAAAAGGATAAAAGCGCCTTCTACTTGAGTGGAGTGGGAGGTTAATAAGTAGTTAATTTAATTTTTTTGATAACTTTATGTTCTTTAATTTATAGCAATTTATGATGAATATAAGCTATTTTTTGTTTACAAATTAAAATTGTGTACTTAATTTCACTTTGTACTTGTAGGTTGCTTAATAATGCGACTGAAAGGACAAGGACAATAGTAGAAGAACAAAGAGAAGAATGGAAAACACACGAGTGCACTATTCTTTTCGATGGGTGGACGGATGGCAAAAACCACACCATCATTAGTTTTTTGGTAGCTTGCAAAAATAAAGTGGTTTTTGAAATCAGTGGATGCCTCCAACATAGTGAAAAATGCAAAAAAATTGGCTCAAATGTTGGAGCAAGTTTGCATGGAGGTTGGAATTGAAAATGTTGTGCAAATAAGTACTAAAAATGCAGCAGCATATGTGGCAGTTGCTAGAATCCTCCAAGATAGACATGGCTCATTTTTTTGGACACCTTGTGCAGCGCATGTCCTTGACCTTCTTTTGGAGGACATAGGCAAACTTGATTGGGTCACATCGATTTAGAGGATGCAAGGAGAATCACTAAATTTATCTACAATCACCCTTGGGTTCTTCACTTGATGAGGGATCACACCCAAGGGAAAGAGTTGGTGAAATCCAGTGTGCCGAGGTTTGCAACGATTTTCTTAACGTTGCAAAGCATTCTTGATTCATTGACGACTTTGAAACAAATGTTTGTGAGTCAAGCATGGTTAGACTCAACTTATTCGAAGAAGCCAAAAGAAGAGAGGGTTGCACACAGTCTTCGACAACCTATTTACACAAAGCGCTTCAGAGATTGTGAAGGTAACTTCAAATCTTCGAATTTAAATTCAAATTGAATATATATTTTTTTAATGTCTTTCATAGTAAATTTGTAACTTAAATTTTTTTACATTTTTATATTGTAGGTATTGGAGCTCTTGGTTAGAGTTCTCCACTTAGTAGATGGGGATAAAACAGCAATGGGGTAACTTATGAGGCCATGGATAGAGCCAAGGAGGCTATAAGAAATTATTATAAAGGGGACAACCTCAAATTTGATCCCATATGGAAGATTATTGATAGGAGGTGGAACCATCAACTCCACCAACCCATCCATGCAGCAAGGTACTTCTTGAACCCTCGTTTCTTCCATTCAAGCACCTACTCAAATCCTACTGGAAAGGTTATGGAGGGCCTCACTACTTGCATTCAAAAGATGACACCCCAGGCTGAGGTCGTAAACCTCATTCTTGATGAATTGCAAAATTACAAGGAAAGAATGGGTAGGCTCTTTTCTTCAGACCTGGCTAAGCGAGCAATACACAATCAATAACCAGGTATAAAATTTCAAATTTATAAGTTACAATTGTTGATAATTTGATAAAATTTGTTTTGAACTTTTGACTTTTCTTTCTAAGTTTTTAACTCTTCAATATTTTTTTTGTAGAGGTTTGGTAGACAAATTGGGGTGGAGATACCCCAAATCTCCAAAGATTTGCTCTTCGTGTCTTATGCCAACCTTGTAGTGTGTCCAACTGTGAGCACAATTGGAGCTTGTTTGAAGCCATCCACACGAAGAAGAGGAACAAACTAGCTCAAAAACGCCTCAATGACCTTGTCTATGTGCAATATAATCTTCGGCTACGCACAAGAAAGGTAGAGGAAATCTTAGGTGATCCAATTGATTTGGATGAGATAGATCCTTGCAATGATTGGACAAGGCAGGATGAGCAGCCTCCATTGTTTTCCAAAGATGATATCTATGATTTAGAGAGACAAGCAATGGAGGAGGGGGGTGAATTTGCATTCTCATTGGATGACATAGAGGATGATCCTGAAGAGTCATTGCCATCTACATCCAGGATGGAGGTTGAGGAACCACAGCAGCATCCTACAACTAGACCCTCTCCCCCAGTGAAAACTAGACATGGAAAGAGGAAGATGTAAATTTGTAAAAATTGAAATATATTAATGTAGTATTTACTTTCAATTTTACAAAAACAATTTGCTATTTTCATTTTGTTTCAGACTCGGTATCAGAGCATTCCACATGAGGATGCCATTTTTGTATCCAATTTGCTTTCAAATCAATCAAATACAACTAGACTCGGCTTGTTTCTTTTATTTACTCATTTATTGACTCATTGGATGCATCTTATCATTGAATTTTGCAAAAAAAATGCATTCTTAATGAAATTTAAGCAATTTTTTAAGTTGTCGAGTTTTTGCCGAGTCGAATTTTTTGGGCTTGGCGAGTTTTTCAACTATGGTTTATACATTATATTCTGGAATGCTTCACAATGCATATCCATCACTTCTGTGTCAATCGATAAACAATACTGCACATGAGAATGAGAGATCACTGACTAAATTATTCATGCAGAACTGGCAGCTAAATCTGTCATTCAAGGAACTTCATTGCATACAAGAATTTCAGATCATTGAAAAAGAACATTCAGGCAACAACATACTTGAGCTTATATTGTTGGCTGGCTTCTTGAAAGATGTAAGACTAAAATGTTCTTTAATCAAACAACAAATGAATTGCAAATACGGTCATGGCCGTTCCCAAGCTTCAATTAATCAACCAATTGTGAACATAGTCTCTTCTTATCTCTGAGCCTGATGAAGACTATTTCAGATGTTCTTTAAGGGTAAAATAAGAACAGTGATTAAGGACAATTTCCCAAACACCCTTCAAATATAAAGCAAGAGCAGAAACTTGGCATAAGTTGTCAATAGTAAAAAATGCTTTCAACTTTTCAGATTCTTAGAGCATGTGCATGCAAAACAAGCCACGTTTCTCAAAGCAAAGACCTGAACATAATTGTTCAGATGCCAGTTGAATTTCTATTCAGAGCATACTTTCCAAATGCTAACCTGTTCAGATCAAATTTTCAGATGCCCTAATTCTTATGTTTCCAGGTGCTCTTATCTTAACCATGCAGCTCAAGCATGGTACAAGCTGCAAAGTGAATGCGTAAGCAGGTAAATTTCCTCTTCACACCTGCATGACATTTTTTCCCTAGGAAATTTATTATTACTGAATGAAAATTGTGGTTCGTCATTTGGCATTGCAATTGGAAAGTGTTTGATACAACTACTAAATTCTTTTGTTCCTTGTCTTCCTGGAATACAAAAATTCATCTACGTTTGAAAATTGAAACATGAAGATGCCTATTATAGAGCAGAGGAAACTTTCCAGCTGGTTCTGATCTAGACACATTAAGAACCTAATGTTGTAGCTTCAAATCCAGTTACAAGAAAGGACAATATTAATGCAGCACTTCAAAACATTGCCCTTAATGTGACAATGTTTATGGGAGTCATGGATTGTGAGAGGCAAGTGGAGAATGGCTAATTTCTTGATAACATCATCAAGAGGGCCATTCAGGAAGTGGGGCCTTCAAATATTGTCCAAGTCATAACAGACAATGCAAAAAATTCTCACCCTATGAAAAAAGCCCTATGACCCTCTTCACCACACCTATAGCAAACAAAAGGTTTTTGTGGGTTTTCCCATCCTCTAACACCACCGTAACTATCACATGCAAGAAAGGAAAAGGAGAACTGTCCAGATTGAACCTGATTGAAGCTGAGGTTGAGGAAGAAGAGGTAGATCTAGAAGTTCCACCAGATGTGGTAGAAAGTCTCTTGATGAGAAGAACAATGGTGATCCCAATGAAAGAGCAAGTGTAGGCCAACGGTCGTGATGATTCATGGCTTCGAACCAACATCTTTTGAACAAGATGCACCTCAAGAGGAAAGGTATGTCACATTATTATTGATGGTGGCAATTATGAAAACATGGTTTATAGTGAAATGGTAGATAAGATAAAACTGCAATGTGAAAAACATCCACAACCTCATCGTATTGCATGGTTTAAAAAGGGAAATGAAGTCATTGTTGATAAGAGATGCTTAATTAAGTTTTCGATAGGAAAGACATAAGGATAAAGTATGGTGTGATGTCATCCCAATGGATGCATGCCATACATTGTTGGGAAGGCCATGGCAATCTGACAGGAAGGTAATGCATGATGGAGAAAAGAATACATATACTTTTTGGAAGGATGGTTCTAAAGCGATTTTATTACCCCTTAAGGATGAAGGGAAAGTTGAAGGTATGTTGTCCATTAGGGAACTTGTCAAAGAAACTACTCCCTCAAACTTATGCTACAAAAGATTGGCACCAAAATTCATTGGATCAATTAGATGTATGTGAAGGCTGAAGAGATCCAAATTTTCATCACCAACCTCTACATGTCGCAAAGCATATTCAAAATATTCTCGAAATTGGAGCTATGAAAAGCAAATGAAACAATACAAAAATTATGTGTCACTTGAATAATTTATTTTATAAAATTTCAGTATGGTTTTTTCTTTGTTTTGAAATTTATAACATGTTGTTAGGATCCAGTTTGCCTTGCCTCCAAGATAATTGTTTTGAGACAGCTTGTGAAGGTTCAAGAGGCACTTTCTAGCATGGCCTTTACCAAGTTTCATCCATATGGAAGCAATCCAACACTAAGAGGGCAACAAATATTAAGCGAGTGATCCTGCAGGATATTTGGTGGGATCATGTGGAATTCTTATTAGTTTCACCCATAGTTGCAACACTCGCCAAAAACTCGTCGAGTGAAGAAAAACTCATGAGTTTTTTTCACTCCTGAGTTTTTGGTGCAATTGTACGCCAGAAAAACTCACCGTACTTTTTGGAAAAACTTGTCATACTTTTGGCAAGTTTGGCAAGTTTTTCCAAAAAGTACGGCTAGTTTCTGTAAAAAACCTGCGCAATCTAGAAAACGCCTAGGCAGCCAGCTAAAAAGGCATTTTGAGTTATTTTTTTCATTCATTTGCGTGCTCTGCTTCAGAAAAAACACTAAAATGATGTGTTCCATGAAGGTTTGTGTGGCTTTGATGGTCTTAATTTGGGTTTTATTGTTAATGCAAAATGATGTACACCATGAAGGTTTGTGTGGTTTTGGAGGTCTTAATTTGGGCTTGGTGGCGGGGGCTCCGCCCTTCGTCCCCACCCTGTATCACAACAGGGAGCGCGCCCAGGGCACTGCCCCTCAACCCCGCTAGGGGCACTGCCCCAGACCCCCGCAAGGGGCGTTGCCCCTTAACCCCACTAGGGGCGCTGCCCCCAGACCCCCACAAGGGGTGTCTGCCCCTCGACCCCATTGGGGGCATTGCCCTCAAACTCCCACTAAATTCATTTGATTTTCTAGGTGCTCTCCACTATTTTCCTTCAGTTTTACAAAAACAATTTGCTATTTTCATTTTGTTTCAGACTATCAGTATCAGCGTATTGAGCATTCCACATGAGGATGCGATTTTGTATCTAATTTTCTTTCAAATCAATCAAATATAACTAGACTCAGCTTGTTTCTTCCATGTACTCATTTTATTGACTCATTGGATGCATATTATCATTGAATTTTGCAAAAAAAATGCGTTGTTAATGAAGTTTAAGCAATTTTTTAAGTTGTCGAGTTTTTTTGAGTTTTTGCCGAGTTTTTTCCGTACCGTATTTTCCAGCTTGCCGAGTTTTTGCAATTGGGGAGTTTTTCAACTATGGTTTCACCAATCCCATTTTGAGTATGATCTATTATACTAACATGGATAAGTCTTGTTTGGGAGCAAAATATAATGGCCCTAACTCAATGATTGAGAAGATGGAAAGCTACCATAAATAAGAAAGAGTGAGATCTGAAAGAAGCTTTCTTCAAACAAATGCGGAAAATTGTTGTTGAGAGATATAACACAATAACCACTAAACAACATCTTGCCATTCCATTGAGTCCAAAACATTATTATGTTGAGATTTTTTATATGCCAACAAGGGTTGCAACATACAAAGGTTTGGAAACAAATGAAGGGTAGAAGACAATGTTCCATAGATTCTTCCCTAATCCTAACCTAGAAAATGTAGTCATGAGTGAGTTTATGGATTTTGTACACTTCAATGGTCAAAGTAGTTTTGCTCTTTGCGAAAAGCTAACAAATATACTCATAGTTGGTATTACTTCCATCTACAAGCATTCCAACACCTACAAACTCTTGCAATCAAAATTCTATCGCAAGTTTGTTATTTTTTATCAAAAATAAAAATTTAAAAGAACATTTTTAAGTTTGAAGTTTTATTTATAATTTTAAGTTTTATAACGTCTACCATTGCTTCAATAGGTTGCCAGTCCATGTATATTTGAACAAAAGTGGAGGACAACTAATTGCAATCAAAATAGGCGAAGGACTTAATGTATGTAGATTTCAACTTGTCCTCCTTTCACACAAACAAAATGACAAGAAGGAAGAGGGCTAGAAGATGTGGGATATAGAACTAGAGCACCCTAACTTGTATGCTTCCACTTCCCAACATGTAGCATTTGTGAAGGAGCTAGATAGCAATCAAACTTTTAGTGCTAGTGTGCACTACTTGTGGTTCTTCTCTCTACCTACATCATTTAATGTCAATAATAATGATCTTTTTGCAGACCCATATGATGCTGATTGCTGATAAGTGATATTATTATTTTAGTATTAAGCAATGAATATCTATCATGACATTCAACTTTGACTAATTGATATTTAATTAGTATTTTTAATTTTTATGGCGGATTTGTTTATTATATGATGCTATGTAGTAACTACAAATATGTATTTATGATGTTTATATGTTTTTGTACAGATGAACCCAAAACAAAACCAACCCTTCAAAAAAATTATGAATCTTCACTCTGCACTTAAATGAGGGCAATAAAACTCAAAATTCAAAAAGAATTCTCAAAATCCAACTTCACGCACTTAAAACAAAAAAATCCTATTGCATGCACCCTATTCTAGATTAAAATTAAAGCCCCACAAGTGGACCTTACTAAGTACTAAAGGTCCATTGGGTTGCAGTACACCGATAGACAGAGGCAAGAGGCCTTATATACCATCTTTCATTTCAGTAGATTTGAATTCAGTTTTAACAACTGCCAATTTTTTGGGTATTAGATTGTAATACCTGGAGAATACAACCACAATTTCTTCTAGAGCAACCCCACCTCCATTTCAGCATAAAAGTTATTTTGATAAAATACGCAAGCACTGTTTTTACCTTTCTATAAAACAAAACATGGCCGCCTTGGATAGTACCATCAGCCTGGAAGGGATAGGGACAGCCTAGTCCCCAAAACAATTTTAGGAGAAGGAGCAATGGCACTAAACTTCAATACAGTGGACGTGATAGAAGGTTTCCAGTGTTGCAACCAGTAGAGAAGCAATCTTGGTCGCAAATCCTGGGCAAGTACAATGGATGTCATGACCAATAACCTATGAATTGAAAGCAAGAATACTACTCCAAAAGAGACGCATGCTCCCAAATAACATTTTGCACATAAAAACAAGGTAGAAACCTTGATTTTGAATAGGCATGTTGCAATACTACACCTAAATTTGATCAAACAACCACACCCTAATCCATAGAAGTTGGGTTGGATGCAAGATGGACATGAGGTGTATGTATCCCATTAGTGTCTATTAAGATTCAATTTGGGATCCTGTTTAGATGAGGTGTGGAGTAATTTGTTTCCCATGTTGGCTTATCACATACATATAGGAAGAAAAAACAAATATGATCAAGATGCATGATTTATGAATAGTTAATGCTTTCATTAAATGCATTTGTGAAGCTGATCAGAGAATCAATAGGGTGCTACCTTCCTATTTTCAAAAATAGATAGATGAAGAGGAAAGCAGGTTTTAAGACAACATCTGACAGAAGAATTTCAAAGTTTGGTATATAAGCATCTTCACAAAGCTGAGCAGACAAACAACAGAGCGCTACCTTCTTTTTTCAAAAAAAATTAGTGTTCCACAGGCACGCGTCCCCCCCCCCCAAAAAAATCCCACGTTTCGTAGACGTCCCTGTCTCGGAGACGTGGGGACTTGGGAGGATGTCCCCCAACAGCCCACCACCAGCGCCACCATCCCACCACCAGCATCACCGTCTCCAAGATGCTACTAGGACTTCAAGGATGTCGGGGTGTCCTCAAGACATCTAGGGAACTCCTAGTTGTCTACAAGATGTATAATTCTTATACATCTTTTTATAACTATGTTTTCAAGTACTATATGTATTTCAGCGCCCTATCACCACCCCACCACTGTCCCCCCACCATTCCCAAACTTAGGCTCTTGGTCCCCCCGTCCCTGAAACCCATCCCCACTTCCCCCATCAGGAAACTCCGTGGAACTATGAAAAAAATAGATGAAGAGAAAGCAGCTTTTGAGACAGCATCTAAAAGAAGAATTTTAGAGTTTGGTATACAAGTATCTTTGGCCTGGAGAGTTTCCAGTTGATAAGTCTTCCCAAAGAAAGGCATCTCATCAAATTGATTGGATACAAAGTGCCATCCTACTCCAAAAGGCTTCCTATCAAACTTCTTTCATGGAAGACAGAGATAAGGACAGTAGTGAAGAAAAAAGGGGGAAAAGGAGCCATATCAAAGTACGTGTTAGGCCTTAGCCTATGTGCCACACCACAGTGTTAGCACCTAAGAAAGATGAAAAAAGGCATATGCATTCTAATGCAAAAGCAACTAATATAATCACTATTAAGAACTGATTCTCAATAACTTTCATAGATGATCTTATGGATGTCTTGCAAAGATCACAATTCCTGAATTTGGAATCCCTCTCATTGAATTAGAATCATGGAAGATGATGAATGAAATAGAGATCTTCACTAGTAAAGCCATTTGGTTTTTGTGAATGCCCCAAGCACCATCATGACAATGCTGTTCTACTAAATTAGAAATTCCTACAGTTTAGTCTTGCTTTCAGATTAAACTCCATAGCAGACTTCCTGCCCTCAGCTTTTCCTAAATTCTCCTTTGCAACTGTGTCAGAGGCCCCCAACAGAAAAAAAATATATGACCATTATGTGCAGTCAGAAGAAGAATCCCACTTCAAACTGCCTAACAAAGAATCCCAAGGTAACTAACATTATATCTCCATGAGGATCGGAAACCATAAAACTGGCCAAACAAGTAGAGAGATTGTTTGGTTTAAGTCTTAAGATTATAGCATCTCCATGCAAACCCCAAACACATAACTGGTCAAATAACTAAGGCTTTGTTTGGGTTCAGATTTGTACTACATAAAAGATTCACATGCAACCAGGAATGTCTCTACAAAAAGTGTGTAATATCTCATACTTGACTATATCTGAAATTTTTATTGCAAGAGAGGAGAAATGCAGCAATTTGACATTGAATTTCTGAATTCCTCTGAATTTATTGTATTTGGTATCTCAACGAGCATTCTGCACACAAACATCAAAACATCAAAGAAGAACAAACTCATTGTCCATTATGGATGTAAAGTGTACCATATGGAAAGTTGACCTGAAAGAGACGGATAGAAGATGAGTACTAAGAAAAGACACATGGACAAATTAGAATAGAGAAATAGAATGGAGATCAAGAATGGGCGAAAGAGGTTTCAGCAAGAAACGTGTCCTTAAACAGAGACAAGTAATGCATTGTTCTCAATACCAGCTAGAGAACAATATTAAAACATTACAAAAAACATCAGAATTTTGATCATTTAATAGTGTCAAGTTCAATTCATACTCAATAGACCTCAAGTGGATTGTAGCTGCATAAAAACCCATGTTTATGTTTTGACTAGTGAATCTTTGTCCTTGAAAATTTCTTTTCCATATTTGAGAAGTCAGAAATATAAAAATCGGAATAATTGAGGTTAAAGAATTCCTCTTAATCCTTGTCTATCCTCCTCTGATGCATGTACTCTGTTCCGGGCTTAATAATGTCATTCTTCTACTGAAACCTAAATCTTGAGCACTGTTCTTGTTCCTGCATCTTGTGCTCTTCTTTTTTTTTGTTGTTTGTTGTATTAAGGTTGGTTTTAGGGAAAATATTACAAGAGGATTTAGTTATAAATCATCCTTTCTATTTTGGTGAAATACAAGGAAACTGTTCTTAAGTTGTCGATGGTTTTAAAAGCTTAAGATATGGGGAAAACCTATTAGGACATTCCCTTTTATTCTGGATACAACCAGACGTCATTGGTCAAAATGGTAGCATTTCCTGGCAGCCAAGCAATAAATACACTAGGAATACAGGGAACATGTCCCCACAAAACAGAGGCCCTCGCCTTTTCAAAACTAGACATGAGGAACAATCTTTTAGTAAATATGACATAACGTCCCATCCCCTTTCTTAGAAAATTATGCCCATCTTCACTGTTCTTCAACTACCCCAACAGCACACAACTTTGTTGACCATGAAATAATTGGCCTGTCAATCATGAAGTGATAACATGGTTCTTTTGAACAAAGTAAACAATACATTGAGATTGCATAAGATTATTTTCACCCCTACCTTCTGCAGCCCCACACTTAAAAGCCTATTGTCTGTCCAATGGAATCAATCAAGTGGGCAACTGAATGCTCAACTAAAGCAGTTCACATAAACTAGTCACAGATATAACCATGATGAGAAGTTCAACAATCAACATGTAAAAAGCTATAATCATTTACAGCATCATACATACAATCAGAGAAATTAAGAGACAATTATATGCCTTGGAACATTCTCATTAAGAACCAAAATGCTCAGTACTTCTCTATAAAAATTATGTAACCAGAAGTTACCAAATCTATGAAGGATAAAATAATTACCTTTCCTCTTGCGACATTCCAGAATGAATGCAGATAGAAGGAAAATTGCACTCCACAAGCAACTTGTTGAGCTCAGCTGCTCTGCTTACACTCCTGACAAAAATAACAACCTGATTGAAATCCAACGCATCCATCAGATCGTTCAGTTTCCGATTCTTTTCAGACTCGCTAAGCTTGATGTAGTGCTGCCAGACAAGCAATGAATTGACAAAATCAATATTGATTTAACAGGAATTTTAAAATTAAAGAATTAGAAAATTGTCAAATTATGCATTATATCAAATAAAACCTGCACTAATCCATGCAATGTCAATTTTGCCTCGTCATCAACATATATCTCCATTGGCTGTAAATGGAAACAAACGCAAGGTAATATTCAGGTGATTATAAAAGAAAAGTCACCAACGCCAATGCATTCACTTCTCTGGCTCCCAAGAAACAAATGTTCACCACATCTCAGTCCAATTATCCTCTGAATTCTGAATCTAATACTTCACAATTGCAATGAGTTAATAACAGGTGTAATGTCAACTTGGACCATTTGCAGCTAGAATATCCTTCAGATATGCAAAGCTAAATGGCATATTCTAGGAAATCTACCACTTTGCAAGCTGTCAAGTAGAAATCTTTACTTGTGAGGGATTATATTAGTTATTATTAGCAGACTGTAGAACTATGGTTGAGCAGTTCATTTAATATCAAAATATTTTAAAATTATGATTAAAGTAGACTGAGATGAATGCTCCGGAGATAATTTGCCAGAACTTATAGCCCAGATAAACATGCCCACATTTCTTCCACATAAAATGCCTCCAACATTGAATATCCCAGAAGTTAAAAACCCATTCCAGTTTGATGATGAAACAACATTTGAAAGAATCCTCACTGTTTACATTGCAGTAAACAGCGGTGACAAGAAAAGCTAGCTGTGACTCATCAAGCTTGAACAGAGTAATTGGGACATGGAACATTACATCTTGCATAAATCTCTTGCAGACTGGCCGAATTTCTTTGCTCAGAGTTGCAGAGAACATCATTACTTGTTTGTCATGGGGAGTCATCTTGAAAATCTCCTGTATGTCTCTCCGCATGTCTACACAACATGCACTTTCAGAAATATCAGAAGCAAAATTTTCAAAAAATGAGCCAAAAAAAAACAAGCCATCGGACAAAACTTGAGAAAAATGTAGAAGAAAACATACCAAGAGATTCTAGCATTTTATCACACTCGTCAAGAATAAAATGTCTAACACTTCTAAGATTAAGTTCTCTATCCCTTGCCAATGCCAAAATTCGTCCAGGTGTTCCAACAACAATATGAGGGCATTCATTTTTCAGCAAGTCCTTGTGAACTCTCACATGCACACCTCCATAGAATACTGCAACCTTTACATCTGGCAAGTAGGTGCTAAACCTCTCAAATTCATGGCATATCTACATAGTTGGAGCCAACAAGAATCATAAGTAAACCACAAGTAAGACTATATTAAGAAGTCAGAACAAACAAATAGTTTAAATAAATTACCATGACAAACATAGTAGTGCTTAGAACAAAATCCTTATTAACTACCTGATATGCCAACTCTCGAGTATGGCACAGCACAAGGGCAGCGACTTGCCCTGCAACAGGTTCAATTTGCTGAAGAGTTGAAAGCACAAAGACAGCAGTCTTCCCCATTCCAGACTTTGCTTGGCAAATCACGTCCATACCAAGAATGGCCTGAGGAATGCACTCATGTTGCACTGAAGCAGAACCAAACGAATCCGGTTTGAAGAAAGTCTGTTAGGCTTAAATGTTTTGAGGATCGTTTGATTTTGAATTTTCTCTAAGCAAGTCATCTTTATGCTCCAAATGTAGTAGTTTAGAGCAAGTAAATTATTTACCTGCAATACTCCATCAAAGATTTGAAAACTGGGTTACTTTTGTTAAAATGGTAAAGTGCACAACATATAATATTCAATCTACTAGATGACAGCATTCAATAATATGCAGGAGGCAAAAACACAATTTTATATTTAGCTTAAAAATAAAAGCCACTGGTTTAGTACCCATATAGAGATTCTTTGTATCTGCAAACTAAACAATCAAGGGTCCAAAGACATAGATAAGGGCCAAATGTAGTAGTTTAGAGCAAGTAAATTATTTACCTGCAATACTCCAACAAAGATTTTAAAACTGGGTTACTTTTGTTAAAATGGTGAAGTGCACAACATATAATATTCAAACTAGAATGACAGCACTCAATAATATGCAGGAGGCAAAAACATAAATTTGTATTTAGCTTAAAAATAAAAGCCACTGGTTTAGTACCCATATAGAGACTCTCTGTATCTGCAAACTAAGCAATCAAGGGTCAAAAGACATAGATAGGGGCCATAGTTGCAAAACTTGCAAGTGTTTCAACACACCAGTTATAACTCACCACTAAGTTATTCAGAATAACTACCAATTGTTTGCAATTACTTGGCAAAACCTCAGTTGTGATTTATTACTATGTCCACCCAAAACTAGTTTCCAATCTGCTCATTTCATCTGTGTTTCTAGAGTTCTGCATTTGGCTAGCGTTTGCAGGTGTTAAAAAGGCAGAATTTCAGCAGTGGTAACTTGGATTTTGAGCGGATTATGAACATTGAAACTATAATTTGTAATTGAAATAGATATTTATTGAACTCTTTCTTTTTGGTATGTTAGGTCTCAAAATCACTGCTCCACTTCCTAAAACAAATTTTACTCACAAGACCAAGGTTGTCATCATGTGGGTAAAATAGTTCATCAACAGAACAGTGGAGGATTTTAAGCTAACTCAACAAGAGTAGGTTATATCTTCTGCACTTCAAGCTCAACTTAAACTCAGGAGGGTATTCCGAGGGGTATATACCTGAATAGGTATTGAAATCACTTAGAATAACACAATAGAATAATTGATAGCCAAACCCATCTAGCTTGCTCAGCACCTAAAATTATCACTAGACTAAACAAACTGACTATCTCTAACCCCTATATAGCTGATATTACATCTTGGAAACAAGTGCAAGGTGGGGTAAGCTTCAAGATTCTCAAATGGACTTGAAAACAAATGATTTTAGGATTTTCATTTAGATTCGGATGACTGGAACACATACATGAAACCGATGCCTATTCCTGGGCAACAAAGTAACAATGAGCATGGAGGCAAAGGGAAAACAAACTGATATGATCTACTTATTTGAACCATCAATGAATATCTTTCAAAAAATTATCTACCTAGTTATCATCACTATACTATCCAAACTCATATGCAATCACATAAAAGATTTGTTACAACTTGTACAACAAACTTAGAATTCTGTCAAATTCCTCTAATACTGATTACATTCACAGCAGCAAATGTGCTGAAGAAAACATGTCAGATTTGCTATTTTCTCTGAGTTTACATACACGGCCATGGAGACATAACACAATTAATGACATTACAACATTCTTACGAGTTACAACGATCTCTTAGAACCAATGTATCCCTGTAACTATTCTTTGATTTTTTGCAACTTTTTGCCTCTTATAATTATTCCTCCACTCTCATGTACCAGTCCCAATCATCCCCAAAAACATAGCCAAAAACGCCAATAAAACCAAGCAACAAGGGAAAACACTAAAATGGACCATTGTAGCAACATTAAATCGACACATGGAGAAGATTCCCCCCCAAAATGGATGCCTCAGATTAAGAGATAGTCTCTACAATAGCTTCTGGTGTTTGAAGGAGTGGCACCATTAATGCAGGTAAATAAAACAAAGGCACTACCAACAACAATGGCAGTAGGTGAATTTGAAATTTGCAAACAAACACCTCAAGCAGCAAGAAAACATCACGGCATTAATTCTTGATTAGTAAAAGGTACCAACAGCAATCTAATTTTCATAGAAAATCCTCTAAAAAGTCACCACAGACCAAAAACATATTGCCCAAATCAATCAAACTTCAAAAACTCATCTACAACTAAAAATATTACCTTGCAAGACTATGAGGGTTTTCCGGACATGATCTGGTTCAATAGCAAATCCCCACAAGGTTCCTTGCGCAGGATATCGAGCTCATGTGAGAAGTTCGAATGCAACTGCATATGCACCTTTGGAGACATACATTCGGTTCACATCGGATCACCTGCAAACTATGTCCATAGCTCTTTTGATCTTTAATAGCTTCACATGGGTCGAAAGGCTCCATTAGGTCGATGCAAAAAAAAGCATCCAAGTGGAACTAGCAAAAAAACCAAGTGCATCTTCACCCATCAACATGCCCAATTCAGATAGAAAGTCTCACAAGTGACATCATCACAGGGTGATGTCAGCATGACGCGAGCAGGAGGGATAACATCAGCAAGACGTCATCCAAGTACAAATGTGGGAAAATGGAGTGGATCAGGCTTGCAAGAGAAGTCATCTAAACTAGATGAAAGAATTTGGAAAGGTGAAGTTCAGATCGATGAGGAAAGTCCGCAAGAGGAATAATGCAGAGAAAGTGAAGTGAATTGGACAAGTATACATGAAATGAGAAGTTCACATGAAAATGCTTGCAAAAGAAAAGATGACGTCGACAAGCAAGTGCGAGAAGATGGGCTTCATCGGCCCACAAAGTTTTTACTTAGCCAATTTGGGAATGTGCTTGTGGGAAAGTGTTGGTCAAGTGGAAAATGTGGGAGAAAGGTCAACATGTGAAATAGGCTCGTTCACATGGAAATGTCTACAAATATCCGGAAGGACATACTTTTTATGCAAAGCAGAAAATTCCAAGTGATCCAAATAGAAAATAGCAAAGAGGTGAAGTTCAGATGGAAGATAAATTTCCGGAAATATAGGACTAAGGCACAAAAGGGGAGGGACTTGGGCAAAAAGGCAACTTCAGATTGAGTCCCAACGTTGTCTATGATATGTATTGAACTCTAATTTGATCTACATACAAAGGAAATGGGTAATATTTTCCCTAAATTCAATAGCATACATGTTTCTAGGGTTATGTGTTTTTAACATTAGGAAAATTTGCCAACTTATTGCATAGCTTCTCCCCAAGTTTTTGCCAAGTACTAAATTATTGAAAATTTTGGGTCAGCCGAGTAATTGCCAAGTCAAGTTTTTCAACTACGTAATAGGCTATCCAAGTAAACTTTCCCACCAAATCAATCCCAACAAGTGCTCTCTTCAAGGTTTGCAATGCCTGAAAGATTTTTTACAAAACCATTTCCTTGGGAATTATAGTTTCATGCAAGGCAAGCAACAGTTGACTATAAGCACCTTGCACAAATTCATATGTCCTAAGTGTCTAATAAAACTAGAGATTTTATAGCCTTCCTTGATCCATAAACTAGAGATGATTATACAATACAATAGTCATCAACATACAAATCTATGTTGATGTGAACTTGGTATATTATCTAACTAGTTTCCTATTATGTCCTAATCACACTTCCATAATTAAGCTTACTTAGGTCGTTTACTTTTTTTGTCTCATATCATAAGATTAAAACACTTGTCATGATCTTCGTATATCCTAGGGTTTCATCCTTGTCTTTATAACAAGGATTTCATCATTGTATATTGTACCAATTTCATTCTGTATCTAATGAAATATTTGGCTTCATAACATTTCCATTGCATCTCTTTTATGTGAAACGCTGTTTTGGTTGCAAGTGATCCTTGGACTACTGTGGAGTTAATCAACAACTTTTACATATTATTGAAGCCCTAGATCTACAATTCTCTTTCCTCCTTTTGGAGTTTCGGCCAAGAGATTCCAAACGGTGCATCTTGGTGTGTCAAATCAGCCAACCATTGCTGCACCAAAATTGAGTTTGAAGGAATATTACATAATGCATCATCCTCCAATATAGTTTCTAGAAAATAAAAAAATTGTACATGTAATAGGTATAGTATAGCGGTTGTCAATGCACTACTAGCCTACACTAACATCATCATCCGCCAACCCCTACTGAGTTAGCACCTAGTCAAATGGGTGATCAATGCCCAAACTATGATGCTTGTGTTTTTTACAAGTACTACAAAGAACTTTTACCAAAAAAGCCATTAACTAGGAATGCGATGTCAGATTTTTGCGAACAAATAGGCATTGGAAAGCTAATTCTAAGTGCTACGCAACTATCTACTTGTTTTTCCCTAATTTTGCCCCAAGTACCTATTATTTCAATTTGAAATCAATTTTTCTATTTTGAATTGTATTTTGGATATTTTGCAAAATATAGGACCATTTTTTTATGATCTGAAGGTTCCAATTTCACATTTTTGACCTCTATTTTATATATGACAAGCAATCACCCTGAACAAAGAAAACTATAAGTTTTGGAAAAACAACATCCTAAAACATCTCAAGTGGCTTCATCTCTTGCCACATCTCTATGGAATTGTCCCTGAACCAAATACACCTAATTGAAAGTAAGCATCGGATATCAAGAATAATCACATTCTTGGATTGACTGATAGTAGTGTTGATTTTGACACTGTGTTCTCACATGTTGAGTGCCCACACACTCTTTTGACCAAAATTTAGGAGATCTTTGGAGACCCACATCTCTCTCCATTCCTAGAAGATCCTATTATAGGCAATCTTCTACCCCTTGATGATTACAATAACCTACCATACAATCATGATACAAAAGAGTAGCTTAATTATTTGGCAAGTCTTGATAGTTGCAATGGCATTGAGGCTTCACTTGATGCCCCTTCTCCTCCTACAAATCATCCATTAATTATTTGGCTCATGTGACTCCTAATCCAAATTTTGAGGCTTCATCTTCTTTATCTTCAAGTCACTTTCCTGAGGTTGAGGATTCATGCATTCCAACATTGGCAGCTTCATCTCCAAGTATTCACATTTAGACATCTTGTATGGACACATCATCATGGGATGGTCACTTAAGTTGGAGAACATACATCAAAATCACATCTCAATCTCTCGTTGCTTCATGTCATTCTTTGCAGCAAGTACATCATAGTCTTCCAAATTTTCATTTACTCTTTGTGTCTCATATTATAGGATAACACACTTCTCATGATCTTAGTATATCCTAGGGTTTCATCATTGTCTTCATAACAAGAGTTTCGTCATTGCATATTGTACCAATTTTATTTTGCATCTAATGAATTGTCCAATTTCATAACATTTCCATTACTTATCTTTTGTGTGGAAGGTTGTTTTGGTTGCACGTGATCCTTGGGAAACCAAGCGTTAATCAACTACTCTTCACAAATATAAATGAAGAAAATATGAATATTTCTCTTTAAGAAAACAATTTACTTTGAACTTGAAAGAAAATGAGAGCAAACACGAGCAAACACCCGTCACAAAAGAATATGCAAGGATTTTTACTTAAATCCAACAAAAGTGAGGCAAATCACTCCTTTTCCATTATTTTCAATACCAAATACAATCTTAGGCCTTTGGGGCACACAACAAGCCTGAAACAACTAATTTCGGTTCCTAATACCACATATAACTCTCTTACACACTCTTCTAGCTCTGATTTTGCCTAGTATAGTCTATTGTTCACTTGGAAGCTTGAATTCTCCTTAGAATTCCTTCTTTGTTACTTTCATGGCATTTACAAAGAACTATTAAAGACTTGCCAGGAATCTCAGATTCACTAAAGTCAAAAAGAAATTAAATTAGCAGCACTATGGACCATTTCTTGACCATGGTATTGCTCCTCTTCTTCTAAAGAGTGGCCTTTCCCCTTGCTCTTGGTGTCTTCCAATGAGCCCAACTTCTTATAAGTGCCTCTATGACATCCTTCATAGTCTCCATTTACCAAAATATCTTTGGAACATTAGCTTCTAGCTCGAGGAACCTTGCTTCTTCATCAAGGATTTTTGCATCTCTTGCCATGCCTTCTAATTTTCTCTTCCACCTACAGGATTCAATGTCTCTTTGCAAAGGCAACAAGCCTTTCCCACTTTATCTTGCTGTGAGAATCTATTTGCAATATCACTCACAAATAATTCTACTAAAGGAAAGAATTTTCTCTGGCAACAATCTGATCTGTAAACTAGAGATGTTTATACCATACAATTGTCATCAACATACAGATGTAAATGAAGAAAATATATAACCATTCACTTTAGGCTAGAAATTTACTTTAACTTACAGAAAATGAGAGCAAACAGCTTCACAAAAGAAGACAAGTAAAAGTGAGACAAATCACCTCCTTATCCAATACTTTTAATAGAAAATGCGATTACCTAAAATTTCTTTAGGAGCTTTTTACAATCAAATAGTCCCATAAACTTTATTGGAACAGCTAATGCTAAAAAATTTAGCTTGGTCTTTTTGGAAGCTATCAGTTTCGAGATTTGTTTACAAACTGTAATACTACATCCCAATATCATAAATGCTAAAAATAAATTTTCCTTCCAAAAATTTACCTAAAATCCAGCCCCACCCCACAATCAGTCGCTGAAAATTTAAGAGCTAAAAAGTAGGCACTCCCACTTTCTAAGATAAGATCCATTTTATTGTGTTGCAGTTTTTCCTCATATTATGAGGCATATTGCTCCTTAATTTAGATACTACAGCCCCCCTGTATGGGACCACTTCCTTAGACCTCTTGGGCACACAACCAGCCAGAAACAACTAATTTCAGTCCCTAAGATCACATACTTCTCTTATACAAACTTCCAGCTCAAATTTTGCCTAATACAGTCTATTGTTCACTTGGAACCTTAAATTCTCTTTGGAATTCCTTCTAATTTCTTCTCTGTTGCCTTCTTGGGCAGTTACAATGAACTTTGTTCATCAGGAATATCAGAAGTCACTATGTAAAGAAAGGAAAATTGAAGTGGTTTATGAGTGCTACAAACTATTTCTAGACAAATGACAAAACTACTGCTCCATGCAATGACGAAACTGCATCTTCAGTACATAACTGTCACAATTGTTGTGTGACTGCCACCTAGTGGAACCAGCAGTTTCATCATTTTTCTCCATTATGATGCCTTCACCCTACACAAATGTGTCTTCTGAATTGTATCATACTTCACCTTAAAGTCTTCCCATCCTTTTACTATTTATAGATCATTCCTAATCAATCTTTCACATTCAAACCAACTCAATGAAATCAGGAACTATGTGAGGAGTCCAAAGAAACTCTGAAAAGCACGCATTCACAAGCATATTACGAGCATAACCATAACCTGAGTGCCTGCCTTCTTAAGGATGGACAAAATTTTCTGCCCAGCCTCAAACTCTAGTTTTTTGAAGAAGCAAAATCCTTTTGAGATTATTTATGCATGACATAAAATCAAGTCGGTCACTAAACTCTCAAAGGACACAAGCAAAGCTACTATTAATTTGTAAAGAAACTCTGAAAAGCACGCATTCACAAGCATATCACGAGCATAACCATAACCTGAGTGCCTTCCTTCTTAAGGATGGACAACATTTTCTGCCCAGCCTCAAACTCTAGTTTTATGAAGAAGCAAAATTCTTTTGAGATTATTTATGCATGACATAAAATCAAATCGGTCACTAAACTCTCAAAGGACACAAGCAAAGCTACTATTAATTTGTACTTAGAAATCCTTAAACACAAAGTTGTATCATAAGCTAAAAAGAAAACTAATTCAATGATAAATGGATGATCAGACCTACAATTTGAAAGACTAAATCTAATATCATCCTTAGAATTCCGCAGCATAACAGGTGAATTAACAAATAAAACAGTTCACATTTCATCCTTGAACGTAATGCTCTACAACTTGAGCGAATGTGCATTTCATCATCTGCAACCTATATAGGCAAAGTTATTCTTAAAACGTTCAAAGTATACATAGAACCAAGGATATTAAAGATAAAACTCAGTGTAGTTGCTCTCGAACAGCTCAAACCAAAATAGTAGTACAGCTACTTCTCTTTATCTGTGAAAAAACCTATAAAAATTGTAAATTTTAGGAAAATTGAATTCTCTTATTAAGAAAATATTAATTATAGTTTCTTCAGTGGAAATTCAGCTAACACAGACTGTGGTTGATGCCATCATATGATTAATTATCATAGCATGCTCTTTAGGGTATGACTTGCAGATGTAAGACAGAAAAAAGAGATTGAACGAAAAGAAATCTTCATTGGTGGGTAAAACCCAAAATAAAATAGATAAATCAAGATAATTGGTTGAACTGGGAAGAAAAAAATGCATTTAAAAAGGCATCCCAAAGGAAGGAAGACATGAAGATAGGATAGAGGAACAATTGTGTCACAATGCAGCAAAAGTACAGTTTTGAAGAGGAGAAAAGCGTAGATACAATTTCTAGATTTCCATAAATGCCTCTAATTTAAATAAATGTTCGAAGTTTTCTGTAAGGGAATAAAACAAGGAGGAAACAAAACATATTGTAATCTAAAGCTGAATGATAGAATGATGTATATGATAATTTGGATGAATAACAAATTAAGTAATTTACTTCCCACCTAGGCTTTCTGAAGTTTTTCTAATGCAGGGATTCTTGATTTTTGTATACAAATTTCTGTTTGAAGACAGTCAGGTGACCAGGGCTATACTACTGGAGCTGCTTATATTCTCAAGCTATCTCTTGACTATAGTGCAACATAAAAACTACCACAAAAGTTATAAGAAATGTAACCACATATGTTGTCTATGGCATAAAAAACATTTAGTTGATCCTCATACGCATGCATTCAACTAACTCAAAAACACAAACAATAATTCTGTTTAACATTTTCAAAAAGAGTAATTTTATCATAATACAAATAATTAGAGATACTGTCCTTAAAATTACCAAAAATGATGATTCCTCCAGGTTAGAAACAATATTGAAAAGATAATAAATACAATTTGTTAGTTAATTTATAGCATCAATTGTACTAGTGAAATACTGCTTCTCGCTTAGGTATCTCATTCCACAAAATCCATTTATTAAAAGAAATATTGTTGAACTGGTCAAATGAGGTTCTCTGGTTTTAGTTTACCAAAACAAAACAAACTTTATCATAAAGCAAAGAAATCGGATAAAACATCCTTGAAAAATTCCTCAACATAATAACTCCTCCAGGTTGTAAACAATATTACTAAGATACAGAGAACAAATTATGTTACTTTACAGCATCCATTGTAGCAGCAAGTTAACTCTAGCCTATGCATCTGGTTTCACAAAATGCATAGGGAACAAAAATTACTTTACAGCATCCATTGTAGCAGCAAGTTATCTCTAGCCTATGCATCTTGTTTCACAAAATGCATAGGGAACAAAAATTGGTAAACCAGTAAAAATGTGGTTCTTTTACCCTTCCTACCTCAATCTCTCTATCTTTGTTCTTTCTGCTCGATGAAGGGGATAAAATCAAAAACCCAAACAAAAGAAATGCTAAGTGTAACATTCAAAAACACTTGTCACATACCTTCTGAAGGATGCTCAAATCCAGAATCAACAATAGCTCGAAGAAGTTCTGGTTTTAACAAAAAATCTCTAAATCCTGAACTGTGGATACCAACGTAACCTCTGCAAGTATAAGCCTCGTAATTAGTTTCATGTTTTCTATTATAATATGGTGGATACACAAAATCGTCCACTTTCAATCAGAAAGGAAACAAATAGCACATTGGATATAGCCTCAATAACAAATATAAGCATAATTTTCAGCTTCAGAAATATAAAATTCTTACCTATCCTCATCAACAAATGAGTGTCAAGCAAAAGATTCTAAAATGATTTAAGCAACAAAAATTTCCAATAACATGGCACTTCTTGATTGAGAAAAGACACATTGAACACGAAACCACGATCTTGAGTGAACCTGAATAACCATTACCAAAAGCTACCTTAACATGACATTGGCCAGTACATTAATGGCAATAATTAAAAATCCTACCAAGTATTTAAGGAGAAATTCAAGACTTCACAACCCTATTTCATATCCCCATGTTTCCTCATACCCCACAAATTGGGATTTTCCATAGTGACATCATTTATGCTATCTTTTTTGAATTTTTCTTAGTAACAACAATTATGGACATATACTCTTACCTTTACTTCCTACTAAGTGTTGGATTAGCATATTTTTTGACAACCCTTTCCAGATGCCCTAACTCATGATAGAGATAGCACCTTAGGGGCACACATACATAATCCTATTCTGATTGCTAAATTCTCAAGTGTGTAAGAAGATTAATTCTTGTTGAAAAGGGTTTGGACTTTGGAGAGATCCATTTTTACACAAATACATGCTCGTGTGAGTAAGGCTTGTTTCTTAGTGAAATCAATTATGCTAACAAGATCTCCAATAATATGTCAAACATTTTCAAATATCATATCATTCCACAAGTATAAAGGTAATCCAAATAGCTCAACCCACACTATTGATTTGTCTTCATTTCCTTATCTTGATCAGATTTTGGTATCTATGGCTGTAGATATAACCCTGCATTCTTCATAAACCAAGGCCCTTCCTACAAACCCTGTCACTATCCTCTAAACTGTAATGTCCCTTTCCGGCTGGTGATTAATCTTGAAGACATTTTCTAATCTTTTTGGTTCCCAGAGACTAGAAATAAATTAAGATTTAAGGGAATAATATGAATAATTAAATTAGAGCCTTTAAAGCTAAAGTCAGGTGTTTAATATTTAATTATTCATTGAGTTCATTAAAGAGGGCCACTTTTAAGTGACGATTCTTCCTCTCTCTAGGCGATTTCCACGGTGATAAATAAATCAAAGGAAAATATTAATAAAGCCTAAGTCTCAATCTCTCAAATAAGTGTGATTTTGTGATAGGGATGACTTCTGATTTTTCTAAATGAACTCGAGCTCTCTGGGAAAGCGACTGCTGTTTGTGAAGTCAGGATTGGCAACTGTAGATCTATTAAAAGGCTCGTTCTGGATGGAAAGAGGCATTCAGAAATTAATATTGATTTTTTATTCTCCTATCGAGTTATGAAGAAGAAGTTCTCCAGGACGAAATCCCTGGCACTGAAGTGATTGGGACAGAAACCCCAAATCATTGAATGTTCACAGAGCTGTGCATGAATGAAATTAAGAGGCATTTTATATCGAAAAGGTGGCGCTGCTGTTTGAAAAGCACAATTGGTCTGAAGGAAAAGAAAAACCCTGGGAAGCCAACTATTATACTCTGCTGGAAACATATTTGGAACCACGATCTCTTTGCATTATATTTCCAACGCAACAAATTAAGGTGATTGACTTGTCAATAAGACAAAGGAGAGACGCCAGGTGTAAGGAGCAGCAGATAAGACAAATCTGATACCAGCCACATATAAGACAAATAATCAAATCCACAAACAGACAAAGAAAGGAATCGAATTTTACTTCTAGGCAGAAGAGGACAAGTTAAGGACAGAGACAAATAAAGACAAAAAGTGTATTATCTTCCAGGTCTACGTGGCAGGGTATGAGGACAATAAAGCTGCCGCATGCTTCCAAAATAAGAAGCAAGCCAAGTTTAAGGAAGTCTGGTAGGCGTTGAGGTTTCAAATTACCATGATTTCCTTTCTAGCTGCTGTGAGGTTTATTTATTAGTGCTGCTCGTGAGGTTTCTTGGAGGTTCTGAGACAAGTATTTTCTGCTGTGTGTGTTTCAGACTTTTCTCATGTCCAGGTTTGGGTAACATACCCCCATTTACTTATCAAATGTATAAATTTGCTCAGAATAGTATATTATTGTAAATCTGACCGCTGTCAAGGACTTCTGGGAACATAAAGTCTGTAACCTGATCAACAATCTGATTTTCTGAGAGTATAGTTGAATGCGGGTTAAGTCTGAGTTATCATTGTATGTCATATTCCTTAGCTTTCAGATTTGGTTGTGTAGTACTGGCATTATTAACAGCAGGCTGTCATTAGAACTCAGATATCTGTGAAGAGTCTTTGCTTGCTGTTATCAAATTCTGAGCATATATTTTTTATATTGTGGAAATGGGAATGACATGTTGAGACCAGTCTACTGTCATAGCAAGTTCTGTGCATTAATAGTGCTGTTGTTAATTCTTTCTGAGCATTGAAATTCTTATTTAGCACTGTATTTGGTCACCTTATATTTCTGATTCATAATTGGAGGTTACCTAAGTGCAAAGCATGGTGTATTCTGTCAAGTAAAGGTTTAGAAAAAGAAACCAGAAATGCATATATATGTTTCTTGAGTCACCATCAACTTTATTATGTGTTTAGTTTGATTAAATGGAACATCAATCAAACTAGACTTTATCGGAAAAACTACTCTACCTTGGAAGGGTTCCTTACATAAACTCCCAAAGTTGGCTAGTTAGATTCCTTTTACCAAAAATCTTCTCTCTACACTTATTTCCCCTGTTTCTACTATTCATATACAAAATTCGTCCACAATAGGCCAATAACATATGAATTTTCCAATTAGAACTTTGCTAATTGAAAAAATTATCTCTACTTATATTAATTTGTCCTCAAGAAATGTACTATTACCCCTTAAAGGTGTATTCACGCCTCATTTGTATAAAAAGAATACCCTGGTTTTTAGAGGAAATTGCAACCAGATATACCATTTCTACATAATATTCATGAGAGAAACAAATGCAAAACAAATATTCAGAGTTCACAACGCAAAAGAATAACAAATATAACATAAGGAAACACCAGATGCACACTAAGAAAACCCTATTAAGGTAAAAACCTAATCTCTAACAGCACCCACACAACTCAATGTATTTTCTCTAGAAACAAGATTACAATACAGTGATACACTTGGGAGTGTCTCCATGCAAGGCCTATGAAGCATCAAGCACCATAGTTGCACTCCTCCATATGAGGCAAGCAAAATAAGAACTATATAGCCACACATCCCAATCCATGCTTCCTCTACTCACATATACAACCTACAAGAGATGCTCAATACAACCTTAGCCAACTGGCCAAAGGTTCAACTAACCAACCTCAAAAACTAGAACAAGCAGCTTGCAAAGAACCACTAAGTGGTATTACATCAACCATGTACCTCAAAACCATATGCTCACTAAACCATGACCCCAAAAATAAATATTTGGCATTAAGTTTTCCCAACATAACTCCCACATTAAATATTTATCCAGATGTCTCATGCAACATACAAGTGTACCCAATAATGCCTAACCCATATGGTAACCACATCTCTAGGAAGCATCACAATTAAATATATATTTTTCCATTATCCATTATTATTATGCAAGGTATGTGAGACACCTTTCCCAACATTCTCCCACTTTGGTGGATATAAGGAGAAGGCTAATGAGAAAATAGAGAGTTCACAATTGGAGATGAAGCTGTGGTGTATCTTAGAAAAGAAGATTTATAGTTGAAACAGACGATAAGTTGAAGATGAAGAAGTAACGTCCTTGCAGAATTATCAGAAGATTTGATTCAACTTGAAACAGGTATACTTATGCAGTTATTGATGTATCAGAATGCCCAATTCCTTTAGGCATTCCTTCACATGGACATCACAGATGAGTCCTTTGCCCCTACAAGGATAGTACCAATATCCACACGGACCCCAATACCTTCACGAACCTCAGACTATTCTGAGTTTGTAGAGAACTTCCTGGATCCTATTCTTGCTGACCTAAACTATGATGAACTCATCTGACTCACAAACCAACAGGAGGGTTTATTAACAAATAGAAAGGCTTTGGTTGATTGGTACTTCAAAGCGCATTTCATGATGATCCAGCTCCATGGTTCCAAGGAGGAATTGTGAATGAGAAGAGACTTCGACAAGACTAAAGATTCAAAAGTAAAAGAAACATTCCAGTTGTTACCCTTTTCTTTTAATAGATTTGCGGAAAGTCATCACATGCATCAAGACAAAACTACCAAGACACTTTCGCGCCCATCATGTCATATTTGAAACTGCCCCTACACTATAGAAACTGATACGTTATTGTTTCTTGTGATTTTGTCGCCAACAAAATCTCACATTGTTTCCAGATTGTTTCTCAGAAACTTACTTAAAACTGTGTTTGACTCCAAGGTATATCGATCATCTCAAAATCATCTACAAACTTTGAACACTCGTATATGAGTTAGAAGCGTTTAAGGTTATTTTAAGTTACATAAGATCATTTTGACTAGGAAAATTAATAAAGATTATTTAATAATGTTTATAAAATCATTTTTAAATGGAATGGAAATTAGTGGAAAATAGGGCAAATATCTAGGTATGTATCATATTTGGTAACTACAAACAACCGCAAACATTTACTATTTGAAAATCTCTTTTACAATGGAATGGAAAATCGGGCAAACTATCTTGATACCCATCGTATTTGACAACTACGAATATGGTGAGATATCCACAGTATTTGATAATTTCCTGCAATTTAAATACATAACAAATACTAGCAATTACCCTATCCTCAAGCCTTTCTAAGATGTATTATGGTTTTCTATAGGGTTAATTTTCCGTATTAAAAAACACTAAAAGATATATGATTAAAGAACACTAGTAGCCTTAAATCACAAAATTACTGTTCTGCTTACTTCTTAACGGTCTCAGCGGCAGCCTTAGAAGCGACGAGATCGGGGGCGGTTTCTTCATCCTCTTCATAATCAAGAAGCTCCTCCTGGTAAGTGTCGTTCTCCTTCAAATCTACCATCTTAAATACTGCAAACAATAAAACTCATACATTAAAAACCCTAGACCTTTACCGATGAACTCTAAAACCAAGCCAAAAACAACTCCACCTTATATCGTGCAGGAAAAATAAAATAAAATGAAAAATAAAACTAACCCTAGCCAGTGGGAAACCACAGCTCTTTTGCAGATCAATATATCAAAATAATTGAATAAAAAGTGCGGCGCTGCGTGATTTGATTTACATTACCTTTAGAAGGACCTGTATTGCAGAGCAGTGAACAGAAAGAAATAAAAAAATACGAAGGGCTGGTGTGTAGTTGGAGATCCGAGGCCGTCCCTTCGTCTTTATCGCCAGGGTAGGGAAGTATATAGGCTGCACGTAACGAGATATTTATTTAGGTGATACGAATTAGGACGTGGTCCCATGGAGCGGGGCTTTAGCATTGGAAGGGAAAAGTAACCCTGTTCCCATTTAAGTCTATTTTCTCCTATGTCTCCATGAAATTTTTTGTTTATGGAAAACCAACTCCTTAGAGAAGTTCCTCCCAAAAAGTTTTAGAATAGTTTTGTTTTAATTTGTTGTGTTTGCTAAATTTTAGCAACAATGTTTATAAAACTAACATATATATATATATAAAAATGTTGAGAGATAATCTTTTTGAGGTGTTTATTATATTTTTATATAAGAAAATTTATTAAAAAATAGATGTCTCGAGAAGGATATCTCTTGGTGTTTTTATAATATATAATGTTAGTAACATTCGCAGCACGATATGGAAGACAAAATTATTAGGGTTAGGGTTAGGGTCAAGGCGACCAATAGGTTTAAGTTTAACAATAGGTTAGGGTTAGGGTTTGTGGTAAGGTTAGGGTTAGGATTGGAGTTAGCATTATAAGGTTAGGAATATAGTTAAATTTAACAATAGGGTTAGGTTTAGGGTTGAAGTTTATGTTTGGGATTAACATTTGAGATAGGGTTGGGTTAGAGTTAAATTTGGGTTATGGTTGGATTAGTGTTAATAATAGCAAGATTAAATTTGGGGTAAGTGTTAGTATTGGGGTTAGGGTTAGGGTTTACATTAGTATTGGGATGATTGTTACGGTTAGGTTTAGTGTTATAGATGAGGGGTAGGGTTAGGTTTGTGGTTAGCATATATAAAAGGGATTAGGTTTAGAAATAGGGTGAGGGTATGGATTAGGGTTAAATTTAGGGTTAGAGATTAGGGTTGAGGTTAAAAGTAGGGGTAGGGATAGGGATAGGGATAGGGATAGGGTTAGGGTTAGGGTTTCAATTATAGATAAAATTAGGATCAAGGGTACACTTAGGATTATGGTTACGGTTAGAGATAGAATTTGTATTAGAGTTAGGATTAGGGGTATAAATCAGGGTTAGGTTTAGGGTTGTATATTAGGGTTACAATTAGACATAGAATTAGAATTTGGGGTAGGGTTATCATCACAATTAGGGTTAAGGTTGGGATTAATTTGATTATTGGGATTAGGGTTAAGGTTAGGTTTACATATAGAATTGGTATTAGGATTTGGGTTAGGATTATAGTTATGTTCAAGGTTATTTGTAGAATTAGAATTAGTTTTGAGTAAGATATAAAATTAGGATTAGGGTTATTATTAAGGTAAGATATATAATGATGATCGTGGCTATGCTTCGGGTTCCATCATTAGAGGTAGAATTAGGTTTATAATTTGGATATCCTTCTCGAGGGCTCCATCATTAGAGATAGAATTAAGTTTATAATTTGGATATCCTTCTTGAGGTGCCTATGCACTTTTATGTGGTAACCCTAACCCTAGTTAAAATCAAGCCCTAAATAAATCCTAACCTAAACCTTATTTGAATCCATACCCTAATCCTAATTAAGCCCTAACCCTAATTGAATCTCAACCCTAACCTTGACTCAAAGCTTTGTCTTAGAATCTTAATCGTAACCCTAATTGACCCCTTAACCTAATTAAACCCTAACCCTAACTGAACCCCAACCCTAAGCTAACTATAATCCTAACCTTAATTGAACCCTTACCCTAACCCTATTTGAACCCTAATTAAACTCTAACCCTCTCCCCAAATCTTTTCCTCATCTTGACCCCAAGCTTTATCGTACAACCTTATCCCTAATTGAATTCTAACCTTTACCGTAATTAAACCCTAACCCTAATTAAACTTGATATCAAACTTTATCATAGAACCATAACCCTAATGCTAATTGAACACTAAACCTAACCCCAATTAAACCCTACCCCTAACCTAACCTTAACGATAACCCTAACACTAATGCAAAGATTTATCCTATAATCCTAACCTTAACCTAACCTTAATCCTAATCCTAACACTAACCCCAATATTTATCCTAAAATTCTAACCCTGACCCTAAATGAACCCTAACCCTAAGTGAATCATAACCACAACCATGAGCCTAACTCTAACTTAACATAAATCATAACCGTAACCCTAACCCCAATCCTAACCCTAACACTAAACCCAAGATTTATCCTAGAACCCTAACCTTAACTCTAAGCTTTATCCTAGAATTGTAACCCTAACCCTAATTGAAACATAATTGTAACCCTAATTAAGTTTGACCATAATTAAAACCAAAAACTAATTGTAACCTTTATTAGACCTTAACCCTAACCTAACTTAAAAGCTAGCCCTAATTTAACCATAACTCTAACACTGATTGAACCCTAACCCTAACTGTATAATTGAACCCTAACACTAATTATAACCCTAATTAAAATAGCTATAGTTGAACCCTAACCATAACCCTAAGTGAAAACTTACCCTAATCAAACTTTAACCCTAATTAATCCCTAATATTAACCCTGACCCCAATTGAACCCTAACCCAATTAAATTTTAGCCCTGATTGAACCCTAACCTTAACCTAAACCCTATTTGTTCCTAACCCTAACCTTAATTAAACACTAATTTTAATCATAAGCCTACTCAAACCTTAATCATAACCTTGAATCCTAATTGAATCATAATTCTATTTCAACTCTAAACCTAACCCTAACACTAACCATAACCTTAATTAAACCCTAAACGAAACCCTAACCATAAGTGAACCCTAACTATGACCCTAATTAAACTAACCTTAATTGAAACCTTAGCATAACCTAACCTTAAACCTAACTCCAACCCTAGCCATAATTGATCCATAACACTAACTATATAACCCTAATTAAAATAGTTATATAGTTGAACGCTAACCACCTTAAGTGAACACTTACCCTAATTGAACCTTAACCCTAATTAAACCCTAACCCTAACCCTAATTAAACTTTAGCCTTGATTGAAACCTAACCCTAAGCTAAACCCTATTTGTTCCTAACCCTAGTTGAGTCCTAACCCTAGTTCCCCAACCCTAATCGTAACCTTTACCTCAACCTATAGCATGTAACCCTAATGTTAAGCCTAACCCTAATTGAACCCTAACCTAACCATAACCATAATTAAACTCTAATCAAGAATCCTAACCATAACATAACCTTAACCCTAATTAAACCCTAACATAAACTTAACCCTGATTGAATCCTAAACCTAACAATACTTGGAGCCTAGCACTAACTATAACCCTAATTAAAATAACTATAGTTGAGCCCTAACCATAACACTAAGTGAACACTAACCCTAATCAAACCTTAACCCCAATTAAATCCTAACCCTCACCTTAACCCTAACCATAATTGAACCCTAATAATCACTAATTTAACCCCAATATAACCCTAACATTAACTAAGCTCCAATTCCCTAACCCTAACCCTAACTCCAATCGAACCCTAATCCTAAACCGTAACTACTAATCCTAACCTAACACTAAATTTAATTGAAATACAACCCTAACTCTAACCCTAATTGAATGTAAACCCTAAGCTAATTGAAATTGAAGACTAATTTAACTTGAACCCTAATTAAACCTAAATCATAGAACCCTAATTGAACTCTAAACCTAATTCAACCCTAACCCTAACCGGAACCCTTATTGACCCCAAGCTTTATCTGAGAACCCTAACCCTAACCTTAATTTAATGGTAACCCTAACCCATAACCCAACCTTCGCCTTAAGTCTAACCCCAAGCTTTATCTTATAACCCTAACTATAACCCTAAACCTAATTAAACCATAACCCTAATCCTAATAAAACTTCAACTTTAACTATAACACTAATTCTAACAATAATCATAATTATAACCCTAAGCTTATTTGAACACCCTAACCCCAATCCTAATTGAAATCTAACCATAAAGGTAACACTAATTCTTATACTTATTATAATTATAACCCTAACCATATTTGAATGCCTTAAGCCTAACCCTAACTATAGTTGACCCCAAATTGGACCCTAACCCCAACCTAACCTTAATTGTAATAAGCGTCATAACCATAACCCCAATATTTATCATATAATGCTAACCCTGACCCTAGCCCAATCTTAACCCTTAACCCCAACTGTAGCCCTAAGATTTATCATAGAATCCTAAACTTAACCCTAACCCTAACCCTAGTTCAACCTAACCCTAATCAAATCATAATTGAGCCTATTATTAGAGTTGAATTAGGATTAAATCTTAATGCTAATTAAACCCTATAGCTAGAGTTAAATTAGGGTTAGGATTAGGGTTGAATTATGATTGTAGGATAAAGCTTAGGTTAGGGTTAGGGTTATTAATGTCTTAATATTAGTGTATAAATTTGTCATTAAAATTATTTTAAACAAAAATAGATATTTTAGTCTAGATTTTTGTTTTTATTTGAAATTAAGTTTTATTAGGATTAAAATTATTAATGTCTTAATATTAGATATTGGTTTATAAATTTGACATTAATGATAGATATATAAAACAAAAATAAGTATTTTAATTTAGAATTTTATTTCTATGTGAAATCAAATATTATTAGGGTTAGAATTATTAATCATTTAAGAAAATAATTAATCAAATCAACACAATATTTTTAAAGATTATATTCTTTTTTTTAAGGGCAAATCGCTATCTTAGAGGATAGCACTCATCTATTATATCAGAAAAAGGAGATTACAAATTGATTCAACAATTGCAGTCTTGAGCCCCTTACTGGAAGAAAAGAAACTAGGTCCAAAACCAAACAACAAACCCAGACATTAGATGCTTGCACTAATAGTAATTATACCAGTTCCCAAAACCATGAGACTATCTATAACACAAAACCTTGCTACGGCCCATCCAAGCTTCTGGGCATTGCCTTCATCGTCACAACCTTGTGCTTTTCTGCCAGTAAGCTTACACACTATTCTAACAAGCTTTGCTACGCACAATGAAATGAAAGTTAGTAAGAAAATAATAATAATCATTATGTTATCATGAAAATGGTAGTCACCGATTACCCTCCTTATCGTTGGCACCAAATCCTCATAAGGCAAAATGAAGAGGTGGCTCAGCTGAGATTCAAAAGGGGCCTGCATATCCTCCTATATCAGCGGCAAATCACAAGAATTTCTACCACATCCAATGCTAACCCAAGCTTTGATGACACCTCAATACTCCAGTCTATTATGCAGGTATTTGTAGAGGGAAGGGGTTTGGATGGTTCACTCCCATCTTCCAAAGTTTTGGGATTGAATAGTTTTGTGGTAGAATCATCCAAGATATTGCCCTGCCATAGCTCGTGAAAATTCTAGTTAGGGGTAAACATTGACTAGGAGTGAATATCTGAGACTAGAAGGTTAGCAATGTTACTCCAACTGTTAGGATGCTTATCACTTCGCAACTTTTCAACCTGATCTATCGTTGCATTTGCCAGGGCATCTACAACTTTATTTACCTCTCTAAACACGTGACATATATGCATATCAACGATCTTATCCATCAAAGGGGAGATTGAATCCGCCCATGCCTGCAGCTTCCAACTTGGAGCTTGTCTTGTACTTGCTGCTCTGACCACGACGACAAAATCTCCTTCAAAGTCAACCTGATTCAACTCATTATCAACACAAAATTTCAGGCCTTCCATGAAAGTTGTTGCCTCTGCCTCAGTGTTGGTTCCTATCAGAAGCTTGAGAGACGCCGCCCAAATAAGAACACCTTTGTCATTCTTGAGAACAAACCCCGCTCTTGAGGGCCCCGGGTTCCCCCTCGAGGCCTCGTCGAAGTTCAACTTGAGACGGCCAAAGGGGGGAAGTTTCCATTTTGCCTGGCATCTTTTCCCTGCCCCCTTGCAAACTACAGTGGTTGACAAACTTACCTGGGGCCACTCACACATCATTGCCCTATCCCAGGCAAATACATGTTTTATTTTCTTAGACTTCAATGCCACTAAGAGGTGTTCACTGATGCCACTTACAATTTTATGTTTGACCTGTTCCAAATTTGTTGTCAATCCCTTGAAAATTCGGTTATTGCGTTCATGCCAGAACTGCCAAATTACCATCACCGGTGCTTCTTCCCAAAGCCCTACCATTGTTGATCCTTTATCTAGAATCAGCCAAGATTCAAACAACCCTTTGATGTCACTATAGAGAGGACCATACCACCTTATTTTGGCCCGAATTAGATCCCAACAACCTTGAGCGAACGGACATAGCAAAAGAAGATGATTTGTAGTTTCCACACTCGACTAGCAAAGTGGGCATCTGAAAGGACCATGCCACCCAAGATGAGCCAACCTTTCCCCTGTTAAAATCCTCCCATGAATCTTGGTCCAAGCAAAGGCTCCTGCTTTGAGTAAAACAAATTTTCCCTAGCACAACTTTTTGGGCCAACCTTGCAGAATTTCGGTCTTGAGCACTGTATAACCCATTTTCGTGGAATATTCTCCAAACTTGGCAGCACACCACTTGATTTCGTCTACCTCCCCTGTGAAAGGGATCTTCCTATTTTCTAGGACTTCCAAAAGGACTGATCTTACTCTTTCATCCACCATATCAAAGTCCTTCCATCTGTACTCAAACCGCCCCTCATTCTGCATTACAGAGATGTAAGCGTTTAGCTTCTCCCCATACCTTTCCACAGTGGGTTGGATGGCCTCCCCGAGTTCTGAATTTTTGTCGAGAGGTTCATAACCATTCCAGGAGTCACTCCAAAAAGAGGCCATGCTTCTATCCTTTACTACCCAGGTTAAGTGGTCAATTATAACCTGTCTGCACTTGAGAATAAAATTCCAGATTGAAGATCCTTGCCTTGGATTAGCTATTGTAAGGATTCGCTCTTGATTTTGGCTATCCAGATATTTCGCCATTAAAATCTTACACCAAAGTGCTTCTGATTTCTTGAATAATTGCCAAACCAGCTTTGCCCCAAGTGCTCTATTTTGGAGGTGAAGATCTTTGACACCGGTACCTCCATTTTCTTTAGATAGTTTCACAATCTCCCATTTCAATAATGGTAATCTATGTTTTTCGCTGACCCCATCCCACAAGAATTTCCTTTGGATTGCTGTGAGCCTCTTCTCCATTATCTTGGGCAGGTCCAAACATGCCAGTAAATAGATTGGGATAAACGCTAAGACTGCTTTTAGCATAGTGATTCTCCTAGCCAGTGTTAACCATCTCTCGCGCAATCTACCTGAAGCCTCTTTACATTTCTTATACGTCTCTTCCCAATGCATTTGCTTAATTTTTCCTTCAAAAAGTGGAAAGCCCAGATACTTTGAAGGCAAACTTCCTTCGTTAACTCCAAGTATGGCTTTGATTCGCAGTTTCATGCTTCTCGGCACATTGAAGAAAAAAACACATGATTTCTCCCTATTAATTTGTTGTCCTGCCTCCAGACCCATCTTATCCACAATTCCTTTCATAACTTCTGCTTCTGCCACCGACACTTCACCATACAGCAATGTGTCATCGGCAAAAAGTTGGTGTGTATTTGCCGGTATAGAGGGCACCATAGTGATACCTTTCCATCTTCAATGAAAGTGCAGTTTTGAGATAGCCCTGCTAAAAGAGTCTGCTAGTAGCACAAAGAGGAAAGGGGACAGTGGGTCACCCTGCCTAATTCCTCTGGCCCCTTGAAAGAAACCCCGCGGAGCACCATTTATTAAGATTGAGTACCTGACGTTTGAGATGCAACTGAAAACCCATTTCAGCCAATTGTCAGAAAAACCCATTTTTTCCATTGTTTTGATCAAATACCTCCATTGGACACGATCATAGGCTTTACTCAAGTCCAATTTTACCATCATGCCTTTTCTCTTCTCTTTTTTAAAGAGTGAATGGTTTCGTGTGCCACTATTACCCCATCTATTATATTTCTGCCTGGCACGAATCTAGTTTGTTCAGGCGAAATAATATGTGGAAGAATTTTCTTAAGCCTATTGGCCATCACCTTTGTTATAATTTTATAACTTGTGTTACATAAAGAGATGGGTCTATAGTCTACAAAAGATTCACACTTCTCTTTTTTTGGAATTAAAGCTATGTTTGTGTTATCCAAGTCTTTTAGCAAACATGTTTTCCTTCTTGATTCTTCCACTACATCCCTGATTTCTTTGCCAATAAATTCCCAACAAAATTGATAAAATAAGGCATTAAAGCCATCTAGGCCCGGAGCTTTTTCCGGTTTCATCTGGAATACAGCCGTCTTGACTTCATCTTCAGTGATAGTGGCCATTAACATTTCGTTATCTACATTCGAAACAACGGGCGCCAAATCTTCTAATAGGCTTAAATTTAGTGGTTCTTCTGAGTGTTGGCCCCCGAGGAGACCTTTGAAATACACCACCCCAAGTTGATTGATCAGAACTTCATCCTTTACCAAGTTGCCATTCCCATCCTTAATATCAGAGATTCTATTCCAACTACGTTTAATCTTTGTGGTGATATAGAAATATTTAGTATTTAAGTCACCTTCTGCCAGCCAGGCTTCTCTAGATTTTGAACGCTAGTAGCATTCCTCCCCGGCTAGCAGCTCATTGTATTCTAAAAGCAAGGATTTTTCTTTTTCAAACTTCAACATTGTCATCCCATCTTTAATAATCTTCTCCCCTAACTCTGTAAGGGCTTCTTCGACCTTTGTTTTTTTAGCAAAGACATTTTTAAAAACTATTTTGTTCCAAAACCTTAAGTTCCATTTCATATTCTCTAGCTTCATTTGAAGCATGAACATCTTAGACCCTTGAGTTTTCATTGGCGACTCCCACCAACTTTTCATGAGATCTTTGAGACCTGGGTCACGCAGCCACATTTTTTCAAATTTGAATTGGTTTTTTGGTGGGTTGCTATCTGGATTTATACACAATTCAACCAAGAAATGGTCTAATATAAAAATTGATCTTATTGAGGCTTTGGGAGGAATGTTTGTTTGCAGCCAATCTTTTGTAATCAGAAATCTGTCAAGGCGTTCTGCAATATTTGTGAACCCTTTTCTTCTATTGTTCCACGTAAAGGATCCATTGACAGTTTGCACATCAAAAAGATTTTGATTTTCAATGAAATTTATAAAATCTTTTTGAGCCTGAGACACACGCCTTATCCCTCCACTTTTTTCTAAGATATCTGAGATGGCATTGAAATCGCCACCCAGAATTGTTCTTTGTTTGGGAATGACACTACCTATTTCTTGCCAAACTTCTTTTTTATCTTTTGTTTTGATTGGACCATATACATTAAAGATTTCAAAAATCAATTTAGAGGAAATTATGCTTACCTTTGCGCGCATCCAGTTTTGATGGCTTGATATCAAGTCCACAAGGATGTTTGTTGGTTTCCACAGGATCCAAAGACCCCCCGTTGTTCCTGTTGATTCCACAAAATCTCCAGTCCATTCCTTGATGTACTTTATGAAGTGATCAATCTCCGGGCCTGCTAATTTTGTTTCTTGAATTAAGATCAAGTCTACTTTTTGTGTCTCCAATTGGCGCTTAACCAGTCGCCTTTTGTTAGCGGAGTTTAATCCCCTAACATTCCAAGTAAGGACTCTCATTTCTTCCCAGGGGAGGAACAACCTCCCCTGAATCTTGTCATGTAAGTTCTAATCGATGGTTGGTCCCCTTTCTATGCACCCAAAACATTTCATTTTCTAAAATTATACTAAATTTTAACTTCTAAAAAATATTAAATATTTTACATTGGAAAGTATTTAATTTAAATCTCTTTAACATATTTTCAAGAGACATATATCCCTACTTTTACATTTTTGGGTTCAATTAGATTGTATTGTTTTTAATAAAATATGAATAATTAATCATATAATAAATAAATAATCAAATCACCATAATATTTTCAAAACTTAAATTTTATTATGAAATTAAATTAAGTTATAATTTTTAAAATTCATAATGATTCACTTTAAAATAATTGGGTTTATAATTAATTATTTAGTTCTTAAATAATTTATTAAATTATAATGATTATTTAATACAAATGAATTAAAAAAAATTATATATTAATTTTAAAATAATTTAACAATTACTGCAATAAATTTAAAAAGTAATATTTAAATATAAAGTAACCTTTCTATTTTCTTTTTTGCATGCAAATCGTTTCATTTAAAAACAATCTTTCTATTTTTAGAAACTAATATTTATCTAGTTTATCATTTTAAAATTAAAAAAGTAATATCGAAAGAATAATTTAACAACTACTAATTGTAGTTTTAAAATAAATTAAAAAAAGCACTATTAAATATAAAAGTAACCTTTCTATTTTATTTTTTGATTTTTTGCATGCAAATCATTTCATATTCTAAAATTATAAGACATTCTAATTTCAAAAAAATCATAAAATATTTTGAAGTACAAAAAATCTTAATTTATATATTTTTAATAGGTTGGCAAGGAAATAAATCTTCACTTCTAGATTTTTACTTCAATTGAACTTTAAATTTGAATGATTAATTATTTAAATCATCATAATATTTTTAAAAACAAAACAAATAAAAAATAAATAAATCATCAAATTAAAATAGGTTTGTCATTGACCTAAGAATCTTAATCATCATAATATTCACTATTGGTTGTCCTTACCTTCCAATGTTTTTTACACAAAATAAATTCTCTAATTAAAACAGGAAGCATGCTAATATGTTGAGTTGTTGGTTAACCTAGAAGTACCTCAAAATATTGGGCAACATGAAGATCATAAAATCTAACTGAAATGAAAAAGCAAAACAGATCGCACAATGAAGGTTGTAGAGTCTAATAACTTAAAACAGATCTCAGACCAATAAGCCTTCAATCGAAAACATTGATCTGAAAAAATCTAACAATTTCCCCTTCAATCAACTTGACATTGCAGAGAACTCGGCTGGATTGACAAAGCCAAAAAATATGCTTGACTATGCCTTCTGCGATCCCCTAGTCGATCAAAGTTGCTTCACAAATTCTGTAGAGAAAAAACACACATATATACTCTATTAGCAATTTTGTCATAAAAAATAGCCATTACAATAGCATGCAAACTTCCAAGAAATCCTAATTTGACAGTAAAATTCATTTTGTTACCCCGAAACAAAAATCACAAAATGCAATTAATAATTCAATAGCAAAACAATAATACAAATTGGTATGAGCTCTAGTGAGCAGCCACCATGGTTTCAAAGTTAAGACCCCCATAAAGATATCCCAAAACATCCGACCTAGGCATTTGAGTAGCGTCAACCCCAAATTCAAAAATATTATCTAAAGCTCCACAAACCCAACATACTTAATCCAGAATGATATAAATCCTATAAGTGTGGTCCAATGACAATTTTTGGATGACAAACTTATATTAGCTCTTAATCGTCAGGTTCGAAATCCCACAATGGCATCTACCAAATTTATATATTTAACTGTTGATAAAAGATAGACGAGAAAGATGTATTTGATATGCATGACCTCATGAGAGATATGGGGTGAATCATTGCTAAAGAAGATAATACCCGACAATGGCAAACTGCCCAACCAAGCAGCTCATTCAACAATGTTAGCAATATCAATATCACTCGCCTTCATCTCTACAAAGGTGATTCATGATGTCTTAAAATTTTGTGCACATCTAATGTAAAGCCCTTCTAAGTTGGTGATAAATGCCACAATCTTATGGTGGAAAATACCCTAAAAGCTATTTTTGAGTTTGGACCAAAAGATGTGCAAAAGGCAAGAGGCATCCTGACTTTTACGGATCTATAAAATTACAAAGTTTCAAAGCTAATAAATAAAAAGCAATGGGAAACATGACCTGGAATCGAATCTCACCTCATTTGGGAGATGCTTGATGACCCATGTGACCAAGGACCATTATAACTCCATTTATTCCCATTAAAGTTGCTTGGAAATTCCTCCAGAAATTTGGTCAATAGCATATGCTATTTCTTGAAAACCAGAACGACATTATTGAGGCAGTTCCACTGCCCACGCAAATTGATGCTCTACACCCCTATCAAATTTTTGAGCTTTTCCATGCTCTTCAGGATTATCACACCATTGTACATCAATAGGTTAAACGTAAGATGATTCTCAGTAAGCATATACCTATTGGATCAAATATTTATCAATCTCAACCTGAGTCACTTTAGCATCTACAAATACATTCCCAATCGCACTACTTGATCAATCACGAATAGAGACATTCAAGCATTGGTGTAAGAACTCCCCAAAAATAATGACCTATAAATTTTGTGTCACTTACCTTAATCTAAAATGTGAATTTGAGAGATGATCAGTCTAATGGTCGCTCTACGATTCAATGGGGTTGTGTGTGTTGGTGAGTTGAATTCCCCATCTGGCTTGCAAAGTCCAGTCTATGCAAAAAAAATAGTAGAACATTAGTGCCAAGCAATACGCTTGAGCTACAAACAATCCAATCCAGGATTCCACAAAACCAAAGTTGAGAAGAAAACAGGAAGCCACAACGACAAGATAAAAGGAATTGAGATTTATGTTAGCTCCCAACGAAGGGTGAGCAATCCATCTACACGAATTAATATCGCTTCCACTACCAACTATTACTACACAGACTTGCATCGCTTATGTTTCTCATGCAATTCATAGCCGTTACATGCAAGATTCAAACATGCATAGCTTGCTACCACTATAAGACACCTTTTGGTGTAAATAGTCTACTAGTCTTTCATGGAGAGTGTAACACCTCTGTTTTAGCCGCATCTTCAATGTTGCATTGCTTTGCAATGTATAACATCTATGCAGCAAAGGGTTTTAACTTTTAAATGTTGGCAACAACGTGGAAAAATTCTTCCATTTTTTATAATTGGGTTTTTCTTGGCATGGATTGGCAGCTGGCTATCAATTTTTTCAAAAAAGGCTAAAATGTTAACTAAGATTTTGATGTCACTATAGATTGCCTCTCGGCGAAATTAAGTGAAATATCATATAAGAAAATTTCATAATTCGGCGAAATGAAGACTGTAGAGTCCAATAACTTAAAACAAATCTCATACCATTAAGCCTTCAATCCAAAACATTGATCTAAAAAAATCTAACAATTTTCCCTTTAATCAACTTGACATTGTAGAGAACTCAGCTAGATTGACAAAGCCAAAAAATATGCCTGACTATGCCTTCTATGATCCCCTAGTTGATCAAAGTTGCTTCACAAATTCTGCAGAGAAAAAACATACATATATACTCTATTACCAATTTTATCATAAAAAATAGCCATTACAATAACATGCATACTTCCAAGAAATTCTAATTTGACAGTAAAATTCATTTTGTTACCCTGAAACAAAAATCACAAAATGCAATTAATAATTCAACAATAAAATAATAATACCAATTGGTATGAGCTCTAGTGAGCAGCCACCATGGTTTCAAAGTTAAGACCCCCAGAAAGATATCCCAAAACATCTAACCTAGGCATTTGAGTAGAGTGTCAACCCCAAATTCAAAAATATTATCTAAAGTTCCACAAACCCAACAGTCTCAATTCAGAATGATATAAATCCTATAAGTGTGATCCAATGACAATTTGTGGATGACAAACTTATATTAGCTCTCAATCATGAGGTTTGAAATCCCATAGTGGCATCTACCAAATTTATATATTTAGTTGTTGATAAAAGATAGACGAGAAAGATGTATTTGATATGCATGACCTCATGAGAGATATGGGGCGAATCATTGTTGAAGAAGATCATACCCGACAATGGCAGACTGCCCAGCCAAGTAGCTCATTCAACAATGTTATCAATATCAATATCACTCACCTTCATCTCTACAAAGGTGATTCATGATGTCTTAAAAAGTTATGCACATCTAATGCAAAGCCCTTCTAAGTTGGTGATAAATGCCACAACCTTATGGTGGAAAAGACCTTAAAAGCTACTGCTAAGTTTGGACCAAAAGATGTGCAAAAGGCAAGAGGCATCTTGACTTTTACGGATCTATAAAATTACAAAGTTTCAGAGCTAATAAATAAAAAGCAATGGGAAACATGACCTGGAATCGAATCTCACCTCATTTGGGAGATGCTTGATGAACCATGTGACCAAGGACCATTATAACTCCATTTATTCCCATTAAAGTTTATTGGAAATTCCTATAGAAATTTGGTGAATAGCAGATGTGTTTTCTTGAAAACCAGAAATACATTATTGAGGCGGTTCCACTGCCTATGCAAATTGACGCTCTGCACCCCAATCAGATTTTTGAGCTTTGCCATGCTCTTCAAGATTATCACACTATTGTACATCAATAGGTTAGACATAAGATGATTCTCAGTAAGCATATACTTGTTGGATCAAATATTTATCAATCTTAGCCTGAGTCACTTTGGCATCTACAAATACATTCCCAATCGCACTGCCTGATCAATCACAAATAGAGACATTCAAGCATTGGTGTAAGAACTCCCCAAAAATAATGACCTGTAAATTTTGTGTAACTTACCTTAATTTGAAATGTGAATTTGAGAGATGATCAATCTAATGGTGGCTCTACGATTCAGTGGGGTTGTGTGTGCTAGTGAGTTGAATTCCCCATCTAACTTGTAGAGTCCAATCTGTGCAAAACAAATAGTAGAACATTAGTGCCAAGCAAGACACTTGAGTTGCGAACAATTCAATCCAGGATTCCACAAAACCAAAGTTGAGAAGAAAATTGGAAGCCATGGCGACAAGATAAAAGGAATTGAGATTTATGTTAGCTCCCAACGAAGGGCGAGCAATCCTTTTATGGAATCCATCTACAAGAATTAATATTGCTTCCACTACCAACTTTTACTACACAAACTTGCATCGGTTACATTTCTCATGCAAGTCACAGCCATTACATGCAAGATTCAAACATGCATAGCTTGTTGCCACTATAAGATGCCTCTCGACATAAATAGTCTGCCAATCTTTCATGCAAAGTGTAATGCCTTTGTTTTAGCTGCCTCTTCAATTCTGCATTGCTCTACAATGTATAACGTCTCTGCAACGGAGGGTTTTAACTTTTAAATGTTGGCAGCAACATGGAAAAAGTCTTCCATTTTCTATAATTGGGTTTTTCTTGGCATGGACTAGCAGTTGGTTGTCAAAATTTTCAAAAAAGCCTAAAATGTTTACTAAGATTTTGATGTCACTATAGATCGCCTCTCGGCAAAATTCGGTGAAATATCATATAAAAAATTTCATAATTTGGCGAAATTTCATAATTTCATAATACAATAGCATGCAAACTTCCAAGAAATCCTAATTTGACAGTAAAATTCATTTTGTTATCTCGAAACAAAAATCGCAAAATGTAATTAATAATTCAACAGCAAAACAATAATACAAATTGGTATGAGCTCTAGTGAGCAGCCACCATGGTTTCAAAGTTAAAACCCCCAGAAAGATATCGCAAAACATCTGACCTGGGCATTTGAGTAGAGCGTCAACCCCAAATTCAAAAATATTATCTAAAGTTCCACAAACCCAACAGTCTCAATCCAAAATGACATAAATCCTGTAAGTGTGGTCCAATGACAATTTGTGGATGACAGACTTATATTAGCTCTCAATCATGAGGTTTGAAATCCCATAGTGGCATCTACCAAATTTATATATTTAGCTATTGATAAAAGATAGACGAGAAAGATATATTTGATATGCATGACCTCATGAGAGATATGGGGTGAATCATTATTGAAGAAGATCATACCTGGCAATGGCAGACTGCCCAGCCAAGCAACTCATTCAACACTACAACAAATCCCTGTGATTTGCTCCATTTTTTGCTTTGTTTTTTGCTTCCACCCACTGTTTTAATGTATTTTTTGCCAATTTTTTGAAAATGTCAGCGCCATTTATCGGGATGGCTCTATTTTTGGCATTTATTTGTGTCAATCAGGACAAGTCAACGCTAATTAAGGCACTCATTGGTGCCAAAATTAGCATCATCTTTAGCACCAATATTAGCGTCGCCTTTGGCTTCGAGTTCAATGCCACTTTTAGCTCGCGCTTTAGTTTTGAGTTTAGCTTCGGGTTTAGCACCGGTTCAGACACCCCTATGTTGAAGAGACTTATTTATATGTCTCATCGACAATGTAAAACAGTGAAATGTCAACAAGATACAGGCATATCGAGGAGAGAATCACTTATGTCACATTGACAAGGTATATCTACAAGTGCTTGACGAAACACAACTCTTAGATATAACAAAGTAGTGTCGATGAGACATTGAGATATTGGTAAGACAAATAAGATTGTCTCATCGACACTCTTCAAGTAGTGATCAAAAGCATACACTGCTATACCATCGGGAAGGTGAGCAACATATGCGGTAGAGAGGTATACACCGCAACCCCGCAGCAAGAAGCCTTGAGCAAGGCGATAGTGTGGTAAACAATAGAAGGGAAGGGAAAAACCCCGCCATACTACAGTGGGTATAATAAGAGACGGCGGTAGTATGATAATCATGACATCATTACAATTTACAACACTAAATGCAGCAAATCATGTCAATCACAATCCATTAGAATAAATCATTTAAGGAATCAAGAATATAGCCTGCCAAAATACTCTAAAACTCTAATAAACATACTCTAAAAATTTCATCGAAATCTTATTTTCAAGCATAGCCTGCCAGAATGGAGTTTTCATTTTAATAAACATACAATAAAACCTTTGTTGAAACCTTATTTTCAGGCGTAGCCCACCAAAATGGAGAAGTGTTTCAGTAAAGAATGACAAAGAATGGTAAGGAGGCATAGGATTCATTGTTGTTTATCTCATTCCTACTCTGATCAACAAGGGTTACAATGTTTACGCTATTGTTTGTAATCCAGGTATTTAATTGACATATGTTTACATAATCTCAAATTCCTTCAGATGCTTTTGAAGTATCAATGTATCCTATACAGAGTTTAGAATGACTTCTTTTAATCTAAAAAAATAAATCAGATGCTTTTGAAGTATCAATGTGTCCTATATAGGGTTTAGAATAATTTCTTTTGATTTAAAAAAATAAATAAATGATGTATTATCCTATGATTAGATAATGTGATGCATATAAAGCAAGTCCTTCATACTTGCCATTGTTCCAAACCACCACTCACCGCCTTGCTTAAAATGTTGCCTCCATAAGCACAATAGCATGTTTTAAAATCATGGTTGCCAGTGATTGACCATTAAGGTCACTACTTTCATCAAGATACAATGAGATTTTTGTCTTCAAAATTAAGCATTATGCAAGATAACATTGTGAATTGTTTGTTGTGTACAATTTGATTTTCTTGCACATTTTGCTTTGCTAACGCCTTTAAAATGGATTTTGCACCATCAGCTCCAATCTCAAACAACTCACTCACTGTCACTTGAAGATTCCTTTCATGAGCATCCTTGTATAAAATCAAACTATGCCCTATAGACTGCCTACTTACTAATATAGGGGACTCATTGTTTCATGGTATTTTGAGTTTTATTTAGAAGGGGTTAATATGTGGCATTTTTATGTGCATGAAGAATAGATTGTGATGCAATGTTCGGGTATGGGTGGTTCAGGCAAAATTGGATTGCTATCGGTGTCATAACCAGGTTGGATTATACCTTGAGCCGGTGTGAAACACTTTCGAGTTTTTTCGCTCAGAAGCAAAACTTGTGTGTAGGAATTTCCAAATATTCGACAAAGGAAGTTCCTACATTTTAAAGATAAAAATTAGAAATCTGCTTATCCAGTTTCTGATCCAACCTTACATCTTTAATATCCGATAGAGAAAGTTTGTACATTCTAAAGATAAAATCATAAATCTGCTTATCCAGCTTCTGATATAATTTGAGGTCTTGAATATCGAACAAAGAAAGTTCCTATATTATAAAGATAAAATCATAAATTTTATTGGTCCAATTGGAGATCCAATTTGAGGTCTATGAATATCAGGTCTAAGTTCCTATATTATAATTCCTAGATAAAAGCAATAAAGGAAAATCAATTTTGTAGAATTGAAGCTTCTAAGCCAATTGGAAAAAGATTCCAATGGATTCAGGTCATGAAACTCCGATGGAGAAAGTTCCTACATTCTAAAGATAAAATCATAAATCTGTCTGGTTCAATTCGAGGTCCAATTGTAAGGATTTGTCTTTTTAATTATACTTTCTAACATTTTTTTTGATACAAATTGTTACTTTAGAATTATGGTATTTCTTTTCTTCTAATGTTTTCAATCCTCATTTCAAGGAAGAGCTCCGAAGATGGTTCCTTCAGATGGAGACTACACTTTTTCGCTATAGGTTCCATCTAGAAACACCAGAAGCTCAGGTACTGTCATACTCAGGTACAACAAAGTTTGAGGTTACCTAGTTCTCCTTGATACAAAATATTGTCCTTCAATCCCTCTTAAGCAACATTCACTATTATGGACTTCATCATTGTACCTTTCCTGCATTCGATTTAATTTGTTATGTGGAAACATGTTGTCTAGTCAGTCTTTGCAAGTGATGACTATTGTGCAAGCTTTTAATCTACATGTCTGCCCCTCATGTTCAATTCTTGTAACTATTATGATGCTTGGGGCTGCTTACTTTTAACCAGACTGTTAATGAAAACTATCTTGGAATCCTTGATGATCAGTTTTGTCAGAATCATGGCTATGTTGATAGTGGAATGTTCATATTAATAAGGATAAATCTTTATCAATAAGGAGATTACCCCTTACCAACATACTCCAATATCCTTGCAAAGATTGATCTTTAATGCTTCATGGATGGTTTACTTGTGATTATCCTTCTCAAATGAAACAATAGGGCAGCAGGCTGGGCTCAGCCCTTGTGGGAGCCACATTTCACCCCACATGTTGTAACCAGATAAACAAAATAATCTAATTTTATCTATACCTGCACAATGAGAAAACATGTTAGATAAAACTAAGCATATGATAGATATGTTTGATAACTTTCTTGTTTTCCTGGACATCTATGGTATGCACGTTATTTGAATGCACATGATCAAATTATATGTTTATAAATGTATGCACATATTTTGATTGGTGATCCTTCATTGCTCTAACAACACTCTTCTCACTCGAATGCAAGGAACCTAGGAGCAGCAAGGAAGACATCAACTTGGAGGCTTAGACAAGCGGGAAGACTGAAGATGATGCAGAACAAAGCAACCGGGATTCATCATTGTCCCCTTTCTCTTTATGTGCATTTTTCTCTTTTGTATCTATAAATGTATAGTTTTTTTATTATATGCATTCAAATAGTCAGTTCCACGTCTTGTGTGGAACAACATACATTTACATTATCAATAAAGACTACATTTTTGAAAGGATTGTGCAATCTTTCCTTTATTATATGCATTTGCATAAGTGCAATTTAGTAATGTAATCTTCTGATTTTGTTTATGCACGTGAATGTAATGTAGCAAAAATAAAAATGTACCTTACTCTTCATTTGAAAATTACAAAAGCTTTACCTGATTGAGCTATTAACTTTTGTGTCTTCACGAACATATGTTGATACAAAATGAATGGAAGAAGCATCCAAGTAATCCTATTTTTTTATGTCAACAATTCATACCAAAGATTGAACAATTTAAGGATATTGCAATAGGTAATTTGTATCGACACAAATAATATTATTGAAGCATTTCAAAGTTTAGGCCATAAGAATCATCCTTTTTTAAACATGGATTGTGTTGTAGCCAAAATTCCATCCTAATTATTTTTGCATACTTCCATTTTCATTCATCTCTTACATCCACCATATGCATAGAATTCTTGTCATAATAACTTAAATTTAATAAAATCCCTCACGTGAGCTTCCAAATAAAAGCCTTGATCACAACATCAAAGTGTATTCCTCCTTTGAAATACTCCTATGATTGCTCATAGTATATCGCCAAGACAACACCATGTCGATGAGAGTCCCTCCAAAGTCTCCCTGACATTAGCACAAAGCACAAATAAAAAATGTAGATGAGACACCCCTATGTCGAAGAGACTTATTTATGTCTCATCGACAATGTAAAACAGTGAATGTCAATAGGATATGGGCATATCGAGGAGAGAATCACTTATGTCACATCGACAAGGTATATCTACAAGTGCTCGGTGAAACACAACTCTTGGATATAACAAAGTAATTGTCAATGAGACAGTGGCATATCGACAAGAGACATTAACTTATCTCATCGACACCAACAACCAACATCAGAGGAACATAAGATCTAATGTCGATGAGACATTGAGATATCGATAAGACAAATAAGATTGTCTCATTGACACTCTTCAAGTAATGATCAAAAGCATACACTGCTATACCGCCGGGAAGGTGAGAAACATATGCGGTAGAGCGGTATACACCGCAACCCCACAACAAGAAGCTTTGAGCAAGGCGGTAGTGCGGTAAACAGTAGAAGGGAAGGTAAAAACACTGCCATACTGACATATCAAAGAAACAATGGACATTTTAATTAAAAGTCTCTTCGATAGTTATGAAATCATGATTAGTTTGACTGATGTGACTAACGAAAATATCAATGAGACTATCGCTATTAATGAAGAACTTGATCATAAAGGTGGTGTGAGCACCATTTATGAACCAGGGCTGGATGAACTATCTTGAAATTTGATAAATATAGCCTCAAAGAAGTTGAAATCATTATGAACTGTAATTGAAGGATTTGGAGAACCAAGTTGGATAGCGGTAGGCAGCTAGAAATTTGCAGCATTTATCCAAGTAAGTGGTCTAGACTCAACTCAAAGTATTTTCTTAGTAAGTAGATGAAAGCATTGCATGACTAGGGTTGAGATAGAAAAAACCACAGGCAAACAGAAAGCAAAAAGACAAAAAACTGAAGCTAGGAAATTGAATCAAGACTTAATCGATCAGTGTCCTGGGTTTGGGCCAAAATCTAGAAGAATAGCACAACTTAACCCATCGTGTGTGACATTAGTAGATAAATAGAAAAATCTAGGAGATATATGGACTCCGTGTAGGGGTTATGACCTCTTTATTTATCATTATAAGAAGAAATTCCAGCATAGCCTAGCGTCAAACCCGTGGAATCTGAATTTGGGTAAACTTGTAGTACCCAACGTCTTTGTGAACATAGAGTTAATCAAGGTGTTGGCAAATAATTACAATCCGAAGATGAGAGCAATTCATTTTCCTGATGGGTCATAGTTCATGGTCATAAAGCCAAATTATATTTCCATGATTTTTCAGCTAGACACTTCCCTAAAAACAAAATTATGAATCAGAGACTTGTTGGAGGAATACTGCACCATGGACACAAGTTACAAGAGGTGGAAATTGCCTCTACATAGGGTTAAAGGTGCGGGTAACCAAACTATGAGGTTCTCTAGTGAAGATAAGCCCCCATTCTTTGTGGCTTTGTTTGAAGAATACTTTCAATACACTTATTACTCAGTTGGTCAAGTATTAGGAGTTGATGTTCCTGAGAACATGATAATTGCTCCCATGGTTTTAGCCATAGACATCCAAAGCCATAATGTCCGACCCTATGTTTATGCAGAGTATTTATCAGAGACAATCAATAATGCCCTCAATATCATTAAGAATGACAGTGAAGCCGTTAATTTCAAGCACTATTCTCTTTTCATGCACATGATATTATACAAAGGGCAAGTGATGGGGATATGGGGTGAGGAATTAAGAATAAAAGACTTAGATAATGATGGAAATTCAAGGCCTGTACAAATGTGGACATCTGTGTGGGATAGCAGGTGTGGGAGGTCCCACTACCTATATTTTGAGGAATATTTTGTCAAACCACTATACAAGATGCTAGGCCACAAATGTGACTACAACCTCTCCCCAGAGATCTTAAGATTTCTCCGACCAAAAGATATGGGTCATGAAGCAAGGATAAATCACAATTGGGGGTATTGGTACATGTTTGGGGATTGTATTGTTATCAGGGTTTATGGATTTGAAGTTGTACCTTATTTGCTGCCTAAGATTGTGCTAGACAGACTTGCTTATTTAGAGATCATAAGGAAATTGTCATTTTCAGATTTCATGCATTTAAAGAGCTATGGGAGGCATACTTTCATGCCTTCCACTTTATGCTTTGGTGATTTCACTATTATCTCTAATTCAAGCTATGACTTAGTTAGTGGAAAACTGGATTATTATGGCTTGTCGATTGGCAACAAAAGGGAAAAGTTTGATCCTGAACACTTCATTTGCGATGCCAAAATTTCTTAGAAATTGAAAGGGTATGAGCATAGTTTCCTTTTAGAAGATGTCATCAAAAATTGTGAAGAAAAACAAAACATGATGAGAATGAATGCCTACAGTAGGGTTATGATGGCTAAGGCTTGGAAGGTGAATAATAACCTAGGCTACGTAGGGGCTTTCCTTGAGGTACATGTTCCCATAGAAATAATTGAACAGTTAATCCTCCATGAAGAAGAACTGATAAGAGATGTGCCACTTGTGGCATTTGAAAGAGGAAGGGGCATCGGTCCTAGGAGGCAAGTAGAAAATATCACACCACTAGATCACTTATCACCTCAGCCTACTACTGAAGTGATATTTTCAGTTGGTTCCCCATCCATGGAAGAAGATAAGATTGAGAAGGAAGAAGAAGTCTCACAGTTTAATGCTCCTGTTATACCCCAATATGAGATGCCATTGGAAAGAAGTGTGATCACCTTTGAAGCCTCTGATGAGCTATCAAATGATGTGAGGCATCGTGCAAGTCAAGAATTTGTTGTAGATGATACTTTTGTGCAGACCCCTGAATTTAAGTCCTTTATATATGAGTATAAAGGAAGAATAATAAGAGAAAGGTTAAAGGACATTGACCCTGAGAAAGAGGCTTATGCCTTGAAAGATTTGCAACATGAAGTTGATAGGGAAATGAGAAACATGACTGTTGAGAGAGGAAGAGCATTATTGAAAGAAGTTGGAGTTATGCTCCTTCCTGGGTGGGATATTAGTTCAACCATTGTGTTTGAAAACTTTTTGAAGAGAAAGAATAAAAATTTGCAAATAACAGATGAAGCAAGTGACAGGGTCTATACAGGGTCAGGGTACAATCCTGATAATACCACTTTGCAAATTTGGGCTCTTTACTCCCATGCAAGAAGCCTTCTCTCATTGACCATGATCAAATTTTTGGACATCTCTTGGTGCAAAGAGTAGGGGAGAAAAATACCTTGGAGACTGCTGACTTGAATGTGAATGTAGCCAAATTCACCAAAGCCCAGATCCAAAAGCTAGTAAGTGATAACCAGTGGCTGATAGAGGAAAATGACAGGTTGAAACAAGAATTAACCAACTACAAAGGTACGATGCCTGCTTCTCCAAGGCTTTACTCTCCTTTAAATGAACATGAAAGAAAAGTGTTAAAGGCCATGTCTGAGACTGCTCAATGGAAGCGTAAATTTGAAAAGGCTCAAAAGGAACAAGAAGAACTAAAAAGAAAATTGAAGGCTACTTCTTCTAAAGTAGCATCAGGGATAATTTGTATGAAATTCAAAGATATGTTCCAACATGCAGATGGTGTCTGGCGTGCTCACAGTGGAACATACAAGGCCCTCATGGAGCATGGAAGTCTTCTTGATAGGATGAAGGAAATGGAATCCCATATCAAGGAAAAAGATGGAGATAATAATGCTTTGCTCCAAGAATGTCAGAGCCTCGTGAATACACATGAAAACTTCTAGAATATCTTGACACAGGAATTGAATGACTTCAACTAGCCACTATGTATGGTTATGCCAGATTTCTTTGAAGAAACAAATTTGAAGGATCATAAAACTTGGAAAAATGAGATATCAAAATATTTTCTAGGCATCCTTGATGACATCAATGATGAGGATGAGGTACTCAGGAAAATGCATAAGTAGCTCGAGAGGATTGCTAGATTGGAGAATGCAATGACAAACACTCTATATAATGCAAACACTTATTCCCAGGAGAAATACATTGATCACATGTCAAAGGTTAATTTGTTCCTTGCACGAGCTGTATGAGGAGGTAGTCAGAGTTTGGTTGTTGTGGACGCATTAACATGGTGCTTGAGCCTTGAACAAATCTTAGGTGGTCACAGGTGCTTGTTGATGATTAACGGACTGTGGTGCATCTAACAATAAACTCTTTTTAAGTTTCTATGTTATGTTAATTATGCTTTAGTTAATAAATGATGTAACTTTTATGAATGAACCTGAAGCTTGTTGCTTCCCGTACAAATAGGGAAACCAAGGTCCAATTTTTATCATCATATCATCATCATTTCAATCCATTAGAATAGATACTAGACCATCTCATCCACTTATTCATATCAAAAGAACTCATGTTATGTATGTTTATATTTTGAGCAATATAATGGAGTAGATACATTATAACTCGTAATCCATTTTCAGTGTTCAATTGTTGTGTTGATTTTCATGCTTATTTATTGCTTTGCTATCTCCAAAGTGGTCTTTTCAAGTTGTTTAAATCTGCAAGATTTATTAGGGCTCATTTGTTGTTACTGTGTGGATGCTTTGATTGGTTTCTAGTTAGGTGTGAATTAAAGTCCTTTCAAATAATTTACTTTAATTGGTTCATATTAAGGATTAAAGTCCTCTTAGAGATTGACACCCTCTTATGGTCTAAAAACATGCATTTTTGAGACCCAACAGATTGTAAATAACTCTAAAAATCTAGAAGTCTATGAAATAGTGTATATATTCTTGTACTTGTATATTCTATGAAACATTCCTTATTTTCTATGAAATAGTGTATATATTCTTGTACTTGTAAATATTATTTTACTGTTACATCTATTAAAGAAAACAAAGTTTGAATAAAAAATGCTTCACCCTTTTTTGTAAGTGAGTATGTGAATTATTGTTTAAGGAAAAATCTTACAGTGTTTACATTTTCAGTTTACTAGTTTCAAATCTTCATTTGCTATGTATATAAAATTGTATTTGCTCTTTATCTCTAATGACATAAAACAGTAATGTCATTAGAATCGGGGCTTTCAATTTCAGCACCATCATTGTCCACACTTTTCATATCCTATTCACTTTTAAGTACAATCATCAAAATTTTATTTTTATTTCTTGTCCTAGTTAATCTTGATTCCTTTCAGCGCAACACAGTAGGTTGCATGTTAAATTTCAAACATTTTCTTTGCATTTTTTTGTATATATTATTTTCTCAGTGCATCATTAAGTAACAACAATTTCACTTATGAGATATACAATAAAAATAAATGAAAGCACATGTTTTCTTTGTCAAGGGAAATGTATGGTGAATACCCTTGGTCTTTCAGATAAGTGTGCAAGTGAAATAAGACATAACTGATTGAATCTAATTTTCTACTATACAAAAAAAAAATTATGTGCTTTTTACTTTTTGCATGTGGATTACCCTCAAAAAGAGACTACTTGTCTTTTCTTAAATTAATCCTTTACATTTTCTATCTACGAAAGGAATTTACTACTTAACAACAGGTTCATGAACTTCATACAAATTTAGATTGGTGTAAAAGGCCATCCCTGCAAATGTTGTTTCGTCTAGAATTATAATGGAAAATAAAAAAACTTGCTAGGAGAATAAAATAGGTTTTCAATTGTCTAAGTACAACATAATATTACTGAAGCATTTCAAAGTTTAGGCCATAAGAATCATCCTTTTTTAAACATGGATTGCAAATAATTGTGAAAATTTAGAAGTCTTGGTCATTAACATTATTGTCTGCTATAATGTCATCCAGTGTATCATTGTCAATGTTCATATGTTCTTTCAAGTATTTAATATTATCATCATCCTCATCTTGACCTGCATCATCTTCATCAACATTGAAATTTGATTGTAGACCATCTATATTGTTACCAGATGTATTTGGATCATCATTTTCTATACCATCCATATTGTTGTCTTCCATAACATCATCTAACTCTGGATTGTTGTCTTCTTGTGCCTGAACATAACCATCTTCAACATCATCATGGATGTTAATTTCTTCTATGTTCTCTAATCCCTCTCTCTCATTTTGTTGGCCATCATTGTTTTGCTTAGTATCCACTCATGCATTGTCAAATACATGCCTTAATCTTGGATCATAATGTATGACAAATATCCATTTTGGGTCCAAAATATCTTCATAGAAAAATACCTGCACATGAACGACATACATATATTAGACATATGTTATAACAATTTTATTGATTAATAAACACATGTATATATTCACAATAAGCTATGAATTAATAGATTAATGATCACTACTGCTTCTTGTTTGAGTTAAAGAAATACTTGCTCATAATGAATTGGTAGAACATAAGGCTCCTTATCCTCCGGTAGGAACGATGAGGAATCTATAGAAAACAATCCACTATGGGTATCATGTCTTTGTGTCCTCTCAAATGCTTCATACCATCTACACTTAAAAATACAACATTTAAAAGAGCGGTAATCCAACTCAATAATTTCTTGTATTTTCCCAACATATTGTAGATTCCCTTCAATTATATTCTTATCTTTTGAGCTTGATCGACTAGATTGCTCAAAGTCAACCATGATGCCACCATCGAAGGATTGTCTCTTTATGCCTACACTTTCTACACGATAATGTCAACTATATGCCCACATTGCTGGATATTTCCTCACCTGTGAAAGACCATTTATTTCAGTGAAACAAATATAATGACGAATATTAAAATAGTTAAGACTGTCAAAACTGTAAGGAATAACATTTTGTAAAATTCCAACTGTACCTTTCTTTCACATCCTCTAGACATGTTGATTTCATCTTCTGTTATGTTTGAATCTGTACCTGCATCTTCTATTTGATTTTGAATTTGTTCAGTAACCCATTCTAGTGGGAAATCTTTGCCCCATTCCCCAATCAGATGAGTGGGAAATGGAGTATTCCTTGGGTTCGATCTCTTAAACTGTCTCCTTGCTTCTAACACTTCTCTCTTTTTATCATACAAATCAATCCATTTGTTCATAAAGTCCATGTGGTACATAATGAACTTGTTGAGTATAGAACTTTCGTCTACACCTATTACATGTCAACATGTTTATTTCAAACTCCAAATTTCATGTTGTTAATTTGACAAATAAATTACAGAGTAAATTAATGATTACAAGAAAAAAAACCACACTGATCGTGAATTTACTTACTAATTTGTCCTTCAACACCATTAGATTGTGGTTTTTCTCCATCAATAATATCTTATGCTCGTTCTACATCCCAGACACATGGGCCATCTTCAAAATCCTTACCAAGGAATTCACACAAGAAGAAAAATGCTTCATTCAATACACACCCTTCAGCCATGCAACCCTTTGGATGTGCCTTTTGTCAGACATATCTTTTAAGAGTTTTCATATACCTCTCAAAGAAAAACATCCACCTCATTGATACGACACCTGCCAATTCAATGTCATCGACTAAGTGTATAAGTAAATGGACTTGGAGGTCCATGAAACTTGTAGGGAGCTCCTTCTCAGTTACACATACAATTTCTGCAATTTCCTTCTTCCACTTTGGCACTTTAGATTCATGGATCTCCTTGGAGGTCACCCACTTAATATAAGAATAGTAAATTAGTATGAACCTTTAGTCATAAATTAAAATGCAATATAATATCTCTATGTCTCTCACACATGAACATTTCATATAACCACATACCTTGTAAATGTTGACAATCGACTTATGGCATTCCTTAAGTCAACTGTAAGATAGGAATCCCCCCTAATTGCCAATGGCATGATATGCTATCAAACACATTTATGAAAAGGTCATTAGTAATTTTTTCTCACACAACAAAATATCAAAATAAGTTTAGTGCTTAATCAATGTTACCAGTAAATGTTAAATGTTGATATATAATACCTTTATTAAATTATGAAAATCACATGTTTTAAATCCTATGATATGTCCATCAACTGTAAAAGCTTTAGCCAATGATGACCCATAGCCAGTAGGTGTCCTTATTGAACAAATGAATTTTTTTAGTTGGTCTAGCTCTTTTTTTTTCAAAATCCATGGAGCTTTTGCATATGTTTCATTTTCCTTGTTTGGCCACAAATGTTTTCTATCAAATTTGGTACGCAAAAGAGCAATATCTCTCCTCGAAGACAAGGTGTCCTTCTCTTTGCCTGATATGTGTCAAAATATAGAATCTGGGACATTTTTGAAGATGTGCATAGGATCTAATAGGTGAGATATTAATAGATTCTTCTAGTAAGGGAGCTCATAAAATATGGATTTCCTTTTCATTCCTTCTGGCATATTAACTACAACTTGTTATGGTTCTTCAATTGAATCACCCCGATCAAAAAAGTCCTCCCAAGCTTTCAATTCAACATCTTCATACTTCTTAAGCCAATCACCTAGACCCATAATCATGGGAGGGCCTCTATTTTCTACTTTTCCATCAAATTGATTCTTTAGGTGATTTCTAAACCTATGATCTAGTGGTAGAAAAACCATGTTGTTTGCATAAATAAATTTATGTAGATCTTTAGAATGCAGCCCTTGAAATTGTTCTGCACATCTTGGACATGCAAATATCCCCTTTGTTTGAATCCCTACATTTCAATAAGTAATGTTAATAACATAAAAAAAATAGTATAAAACTAAGTATGAAAGTTGGGATGAAAATAAATTATGAATGTAAATACGTAAATATTTTATCTTACTAGAACAAACACCAAATCCTGGGAAATCATGAATAGTCCAACATAGCACACCATACAACATGAAGGACATATTTGATGGAGGACGTGATATGTCATACATTCTTATGCCTTTCCATAGTAGTTGCGTCTCATCAATAAAAGGCGCAAGATAAACATCCATGTTTTTAACTTGATGTTTTCCTGGAACAATGAGAGTCGACATAAGGTGCTCCTTTCTAATAGTCATCCATGGGGGAATATTGTATACTATCAATTCGACTGGCCAAACACTATAATTTGAGCTCAGGAAAGAGAATGGGCACACTCCATCAATTGCAAGACCAAACCTGATACTACAGGGTTCATCTTTGAATTTTATTGGCCATTTTTCCTCTATGTGTTTCATTGCTTTGGAGTCGGCCGAAATTCGCATGAATCCATCTTTACTCCTGTTATTTGCATGCCAGTCCATCAATTGTGCTAGTGAATTGCAACGAAACATTCATTGAAGTCTAGGTATAATTGGCATGTGACATAAAACCTTCTTTGGAATTGTAGGACCTTATACATCTGTACGATATCTCTTCTCTTTGCATACAAGGAATTCTACCTTGTTTTCATATTCATCTCTATATAAAATGCAATTATTTTTACATGAATGAATTTGCTTACATTCAATCCCCAACTCAACCAACAACATACACGCCTCTCTGCAAGTTGATGGCAACACATTCTCTTCAGGGAATATTTTAGTTTTTAGTGCCCTATAAGATTTCCAGAGAGTAAATCAATTGAATGTTTGACTTATGATGAACATGTTTGATATGTCAATCTATACTAGGACTATTTATATACAATATATGGTTTTAAAATCCCCTTAAAGAAATATAAACGAAGTTGATGAATGTTTACGAATTATGTACACCAATTGACAATGCAAAGTAAGAAATAGATTTCAACTCACTTTAATAGGGTAGTGAATCCTTTGTTTGACCAACCAAATAGTGACTTGATTTCTAATAATATTAATGTACATGCCAGTTTTGAGGTTCTACTTGCACCTGATTTGAACACGGGTGTCTTTGTTGCTTGCTTGATGGAGTCTTTGATGTTGTTATCATCAACATTACGTTGGTGGTAATTACCCCTGCTATCATCATTACTGTCAACCATATCATCATTATTGTCATAACTGTTTCCATCCCCAAAGAAACTTGTAAGCATTTCATTCAATCCTTCTTCATGCACTGCATTTTCACTATCATGATCATCATCATTAAAGCTAGGTGGCATGTCATCAGTGTATGTGACTCTCATCAGCTCTTCAAAATTCTCAGGTGGTAGTGTTCTCTTCAATCTTGCTCTTGTCACCCTGGTATGGTTTAAAGGATGGTTTGGATCATCTTGTCCAAATGTTAATAACCTAGTTGGATCTTGGGTATTAGTATGTACTGTTTCATTAAAATCTTCTACCTATCAACAAACGCAAGCATTATTTAATATTTGGAAACAATTGGATAAATCATAAATGTATCAATTTCAAAGAAATATAATCAAATATGGCTTAAAAAATAAAAATATAAATTGTATGAACATATATACCTACCTTTTCTTTAGTGCAATCATTTGTTGTGTCTGTAGTATCCATTGTCATATCCTCTTCCACTCACTGTCGTCTACATGATTTAACAGTTTTAGGTCCACATCCACGTACATATCTTCTTCTTTTGCTAGTTGAACGCTCAGGCTCTACATTTGCTCCAATCTCCATCTAAAATAATCAACAACATGCATTAATTTATGTCAATATTGGATAATACATTATAAATTTTAGTAATACTGTGAAAAAAATGGACATATCACAAAATGCCATCAAATTGATTTTTCCTAAGTTAAGTCAAAATTTGAGTACCTGATGTCCCGCTTCATCCGTTGTGTCCTCATTTGATATGACACGATTTGTTGCCATGGTCTCGTCTCGCCCCTATAATACACAACATAGTAAATAATGTTTAGTACACCAATTATATCATTTCAACGAGTATGCTATCCAACACAAAACCTCACTTTAGTCATATATTTGACATATTGATATCTCCTCTATGTTGTAGCATTTTTGAATTCATAAACACCTTCCTCCTTTGGTTGAGGTTGCTTTCTCTTCTTACCTCTATTGTATCTGCAGATTTCGTTGTCTCACCTATTTCCACCCACTTTCCTCTCACCAATTTAGCATTTCTATGTCGTCCATGTCCTCTCTCCATGGCCTCCTCTGTGAATAAAAATGCTGCCATAGAAGCTTTCACTGCACTATCGCCGAGAAGGAAGAAGCAACTTGCGAGACCATGGTAAAAACTGCTCTATCGCACCGAGTTGATGGAGCCACGGGATAGCGGTGGTCACCGCACTACTGCATGCCAATTGTAGAAGACTTGCGGGAGTCACCACAACACCACTAGGAATAGAAGGAAGACTCACGTGCTGTCGCAAAAGCTTTCACCGCACTACCATTGAGAAGGATGAAGCACCTTGCGGGACCGCGGTAAAAACTGCTCTACGGCACCGAGCTGATGAAGGAACCACAGGACAACAATGGTCAAAAAAACAAGGCAAGAGTTGGAATTATTTCCAACACTCTGGATCTTGTGATACACAACAATGAAAATAGTCACTATATAACAATGATAGGTGCCCAATTAGGTGCACTTGGCACCGCCTTAGGCGCCCCCAAAAAATTACATTAAAGACCAAAAGTCGGTGCTAAAGTTGGCGTTAACTAATGCTAACTAAAGCGTCGACTACTAAATCAAAATTGAAAAATAAAAAATTTCCCGCATGAAGGAAGAAATTAGATGACAAAAAGGGAAAAATGTCGTGTGAAGGAAGAAATCAGACAACAAAAAAGGGAAAAATGCCGCACGAAGGAAGAGAGCAGGGCGCTACCAACAACTGATGAGAAATTTGATTTAGTTTGCGACACCATAGGTAAGGTTACAATTTTATTTTTCTTCGTTGAATTCATGATTGTTTACTGCTCTTTGTATTGCATTTGAATTCGTGATTGTTTACTGGTTCGTGGCCTCTAAATTGTCCCATCATTATAAATTGCAAAACCTTTGAGAAACCAACAAATTTTTTTACCCTACCCATTTGAGCTTTGGCTCAAAATATTATAGCACAAAGCTAGGATGCCTCTATATTCTTTCCCTAACTAGGGTATCAAGGAAATAGTGAACTGTTTGGAAAATTTGGGAATTGGATTGGTCACTGCTGAGCAACTGCTGAAAATAAACACAGCAACCGCTTGGTTTTGCCCAGTTGCGCCATATTCACCAATTCCATGACAAATTTGTGCAAGATTGCATTATGAAAGAGTTTTCATGATAAGGTTATCAACACTAAGCAAACCTAGTGAACATTTTTGCCCTAAGTTATCAACACTAAGCAAACCCAACGAACATCTCACTGCTGAGCAACTGCTGAAAATAAATGTAGAAACCGCTTGGTTTTGCCCAGTCGTGCCATATTCACCGATGCCATGAAAAATTTGTGCAATATTGCATTATGAAAGTTTTCATGATAAGGTTATCAACACTAAGCACAGCCAACAAACATATTTTCCCTAGGTTATCAACACTAAGCAAACCCAACGAACATATTTTCCCACAAAACAAAACTTTCATACCACAAACTAGACGAAATCTTTCATACCTGATAGTGTGTACTTCGTTTTCCTCCATAGACTGGACAAAAATAATTTTCCCTAGGTCGCCTCAAAATGTCAAGCAATAGAAGGAAGCGAGCATTGTCAATTTATAGATTTGTAAATATTTCCATTGTTTCTTTGAATTTTACTTTTTAGTTTTTTATTTCAAAATTTAAAAGAAGAAATATAATTTATATATATATATAGGGACATGAGACTGACAAAGATAAAGAGGAATTGTAGTTTAGGATTTTATTTCAAATTTAAAAGAAGAAATATAATTTAAATATATATATAGGGACATGAGACTGACAAAGATAAAGAGGAATTGGCTTCCATATTGGGGGTAGAGGTAGTGAACAAATTGTTTAATGTGGACTGGACAACGCTTTCCAAATACATAGAAAAACAATCTGGTAACACCCCTCAAACATTGCAAACAAATCAATTGTGTCAAAGGGAATCAATTGATTCCCCAACCAGTCCTAGATTGAACAAAAAATCTAGGAGGAAATAAGTGACAGTAAACTCTAAGAATGTGGAATAGGGAGTAGAGATTTCTGATGTCCCAGCCACTCCTGGGACAGAGACTTCTTCCACCACGCCATGTTATCAATCTTGCATTGGTAGCTACAATACGAAGATAGATTATGAGGTGGTTTCAGGGGAAGTTTGAATGACGGATGCTGAAAAACGTTTGTGAATAGGTTGAAGGAATCATGCCTTCAAGAGTTCAAAGACCATCTACATTTGCCATTCTCACATATACCCATGCAACCGAAAAAAGTAATTGTCCATGACATGGAGACTAAATTTGGCACAGGTTGGTCTGTAAAGAAGATAAAGCTACAAATGTCTCAAAACTACAAGAGATTTCGGTGCAACCAATCAAAGAAGATAAAAAAAATCCCTCTTGAGCTAAGGCAGAAAAGAAGGTCAATTGATGTAATTGTGAAAGTATGGAAAGAGCTTGTAAAAGCATATGAGAAGTCTGATGCACAGAGGAAGTCTAGTGAGGAGAGTATGCAAGTATTTGAATTTTCTCATAAGATTATATCAAATTTATTAAACGATATTTAAATTTTATTTGTGCATAGTTAAATTCAATTAGTATATGTTTCAGGACAAGGCGTCTAAGGCTAGGCTTGAGAAACTTCGTGCCACACATCGCAGTGGCCAGAAAGGTTTACAGGACTTGATTTGTACATTTGTAAGTATATTTAGTATGTTAAATGATATATTATTTTTTATTTCCTTGGAAAAATTAAATGATTGCATATTAATTAGTTTAAGTAGTCCAATGCCATGTTTTGACAGGAGGAGAAATATGACCGCCATCCAAAGCAATTTGAAAAGAATATGTTACAAAACAAAAAGTGGAACAATTTTGTACTCTGGATGGAGAACGAGGTATCAATAGTTGAGTTTCAATAACTTAGTTGGACATTGTTGTGTTAATATGTCAATTTGCATCTCTTGTGTTGAGTTGTTTATTGATGCGTAGGATGAGTAAATAGAGCTCAAAACTTATGATTACAAGATGACCATTTATGTGCATAAATAAATAGTAGGAGGATGTAGATTGTTGGGAAATTGTTGGATGGTGTGATGTGGTGCTGATATGTGGTTATCATTGATGTCAACACTATTAGCATTTGATGTTCTAAGTGATGTATATGTCGAGGATATTGAGAAAATTAAAAGTGAATGTGTTCCAGGTTCCTAGTGGAACTATGTTGAACTATGCAGGTCATTAAGGCATTACGTTATGCACATAAAAGGTTAGTTGTTGTGGATCAAAGGGTTTAATGTTGAGTATGTCTAGATCATCTACCAAAAGTTTCAAAGGTCTGCATGAATTTGTGTGCAAGTTGTGGTATGACAGTGTTTTGTTGGTCTCTGCCAGAGTTTTTGAATAAAGATTGTATGTTCTTGGTTATCTCGGTTGTCACAGATGTCTCTCTGCTATTTCTTGGTGTTTTCAGATGTCTCTAGTTCATCCTCTATCCTTGTGGTACGTCCACATGATCCGATGAAGCTCGTGATTGAAAATATTTTCTTGTGCATGTTTGGTTTTTCTTGTTCTTGGCCAACATGTTGATGCTAGTGTGTTGTGGATGTTCGAGGTGTGATTAATTGGAGTGTTCTTGTTTTGGAGAAGTGAATTTGGGTCCCCACTATGTTATGGCCAACCTTGGTGGGTGCACATTGAAAATTTAATTATGAATTTGAGCTGACATTGAAAATATATTCTTTTCCTTTGGCCGACTTTGTTATGGTGAAATATTTGTGGTTGATATATAAGAGGCAATTGTGTGGATAGTATGGTAGGATGCAGAGTGTGGTTAGTGTGCTAAGTATGCATTGTGTGCTCTTGTGTGCATAAGTGCAAATATCATTGAAGAGCAAGTGTGTAGAAGGTTGAGCATGTAGAAGTATTGTGCCTAATTGGAACTGTAATCAGGCTTGGACAAAAGCCATTCTCTCAGTTCAAATTTCCGAATGGTTTTAATCCGAATATTTATGTAAGACAGTGAGTCTTCTATTTGTAATTGAGCAGTGAGCTCTAGGCAGTGAGCCTGAATGCATGTGCATTCTCCTTATTATTTTCCTTTATGCTTTTAGCAGAGTATAATCTTGTGGACTGACATCCACCATGGTTTTTCCCCTAATAGGGTTTCCACAAAAAAAAAATCTTGGTGTTGTTTGTCTCTCTGATGTGTTAATTGCTTATGGTTAATTGTTTATTCATTAGATATGAGATTAAAGTTAAGTTAAGGCTGCAAAGTTTAAATTTTTGTGATAGCTGATTCACCCCCCCTCAGTTGTTTGTCCTTGCTTTTGCCAACAATTGGTATCAGAGCGGTTCCTCTGAAGAAAAGTCTAACAACTTGAGGTGATCTACGATGGAAACATTCAAGAAGGACAACCCTAGATTTGATGGCACCAACCTATGGAAAGTTAGGATGCAATTTTATTTATAGTGCATTGGAGATGTTATCTAGAAGATTACAAAGAATCAATACACTATTCCTATGAATGCGCCCTCCACTCCTGATGAGATCAAGGATGAAAAAAGCAATACTAGAGCCATTGAAGCATTGGTGAGCGCTCTGACAGATTTAGAGATGGAAAATGTGGTAGGCCTGCAGAAAGCTCATGAGATTTGGATAAAGCTGGAAGCTTTGTATGAAGGAGATACACAGGTAAAGATGACTAAGCTACAAAGTCTGAAAGGTAAGTATGAAAACCTGAAGATGGGTGAAGATGAAAATATTACTTATTTTATGCAAAGAGTAAATGAGATAGTGCTAAGTATTAAATGTGTCGGTGGTTCAGTAAGTGAAGATGAAATTGTGGCTAAGATACTCAGATCCTTGCCTCCCTCCTACAAGTCGAAAGTTAATGATATTGAAGAGTTTATGTCTGTAAACAAGATGACAAGAGACACATTGATAGAAAAGCTTGCTGGTTTTGAAATAAGTGAATTTGTTGAATCCACACTGAAGACTGAATCTGCGTTAAAGGCTACTATATCTAGAAGCTATAGGCAAAGTTACAGTCCTGGAGAGAGCTCTAGAAGGGCATCCAAATATGATGAAGAAATGAAATAGATCGAAGACCAAGATAGAGAAGTTCTAGAATTGGAAGCACTCATTGCAAAATAAGAAGGAAGAGGAAAAGGCAAGTATGAAGATGTATTACCTATTAAATGTTTTTCATGCAGTAAAATAGGTCACTTTGCATCAAGATGTCTTGAAAGAGTTCCTAGGTCTAAACCTAGAAAACCTAGATTTCAAAAGAAATGCTACTTTGCTGAAGAAGCAGTAATAGATGATGAGTCTGATAAAGATGTTGGAAATGAGGATGATTGGGATTTTATAGCTACCATTGAAAATAATCCTGAACCTATTGAATCCACTGAAGAAAAGAAAGCTCTTGCAGCCCGTGTTGAGGAGAAAGATGAATGGGTCATTGATAGCGGATGCTCACATCATATGACCAATGAAAAAAGCAAGTTTGTGAATCTAGAAGAGTATGATGGTGGGGTTGTGAGATTTGGAGACAATAATGCTTGTGTGATTTGTGGTAGAGGCTTTATTAGCCTTGGTGGTAAAGAAAATACTGATGACATTCTCTATGTTGAAGGCCTGAAGCATAACTTGTTAAGTGTTGGACAGATGGTGTACAAGGGATATGATCTACAGTTGGAGGATATAAAATGCCAGATTCGTGGAAAATTTGGAAACATGATTGCCACTGGTGTGCAGACTAAAGGTAACATCTTTCATTTGAATACTACTAATGGTAGTTGCTTAATTGCTCAAGTAGATGAAAGTTGGTTATGGAATAGGAGATTGTGTCATGTAAACTTTGACAACATCATTAAGATAAGTTCTACTCAAGCAGTAAGAGATCTGCCTAAATTAGTGAAGCTTGCTAATGTAATTTGTCAACAATGTCAAATGGGTAAACAAACTAGAGTTTCCTTCCGAAGCAAGCAATTTCACTCAAATAACGTGTTAGAACTGTTACATACTGATTTGTGTGGTCCCTCTAGAGTTAAGAGCATTCATGGAGAAAGATATTTTATGCTTGTCATTGATGACTACTCTAGAATGATCTGGGTTTCCTTTTTGAGAGAGAAAAGTGAAGTATTAGATAAGTTCAAAAGCTTTCAGGCCATGGAAGAAAATGAAAAAGGTTTGAAGATCAAATGCCTAAGATCTTATAGAGGTGGATAATTTCTTTCAAAAGAATTCAATACTTATTGTGAAGAGCATGGAATTAAAAGACAACTATCTGCTCCCCGAACCCCTCAACAGAATGGAGTTGCAGAAAGAAAGAATAGAACAATTCTGGATGCTGCCAGAACAATGATGGTGGAAGGAAATGTGCCTCAGAAATACTGGAGTGAAGCGGTAAGTACTGTTGTATATACCTTGAATAGAGTAGATGTGAATGGTAATTCTAGTAAGAATCCTTATGAACTATGGTTTGGTCATAAGACTATTGCCAAATACTTCAAAATCTTTGGAAGCAAATGCTATATCAAAAGAGATGATGACATAGGAAAGTTTGATGTTAGAAGTGATGAAGGAATCTTCCTAAGTTACTCCACAAAGAGCAAGGCATATAGATGCTACAACAAAAGACTGAGAAAAGTAATTGAGAGTGCAAATGTCAAGGTTGATGAGGATTTAGTTAGATCATCCAGAAGATGTAGCTACGATTCAGATGAAGATATCATGTGCCAAGGGAAGAATTCATAACCACCAAATCTACTTCAGATTATTCCATATGTTCTAATGAAGCAACCACAAATTGTTTCGGTAAATCAAGTCAGTCAAGAAGCGCAGTTAAGTGCAACTACACAAGAAAGTTCAGAAAACATAGAAGTCCGAGAAAGTCATAAAACTCCAAGGTATGTAAAGTTGAATCATTCTGAAAGTCAAATCATAGGAGATAAGAGCAAAGGAGTGCAAACTAGAAAGAAAATTGCTGAAGAATACTATCTGATTTCCAAGATTGAACCTAAGAATGTCACTAAAGCCTATCAAGATGTACACTGGCTAGAAGCTATGAAAGAAGAACTGTCACAAATTGAAAAGAGTGACACATGGACACTGGTTCTTAGGCCCAAATACAAGAATGTGATTGCCACTAAATGGGTATTCAAAAACAAGCTGAACGAAGATGGTGAAGTGGTCCGGAATAAGGCAAGACTGGTATTTAAAGGTTAATCTCAAATGGAAGGTATAGATTTTGAAGAGACCTTTGCCCCTGTTGCTAGAATTGAAGCAGTAAGACTATTTCTTGCTTATGCTGCTTACAAGAACTACAAAGTTTACCAAATGGATGTAAAGTTCGCATTTCTAAATGGGGAACTTGAAGAAGAAGTGTATATTGAACAACCAGATGGATTTTAGCTAACATATGAGGAAGACATGGTTTGTAAATTGAAGAAAGCCTTGTATGGACTCAAAAAAGCCCCCAGAGCCTGGTATGCCAGACTGGACAAATACCTACTGAAGTTTGGATTCTCAAAAGGTACTGTTGATAGTAACTTATATTTCAAGATAGATCATGATAAAGAGTTAATCATAGAAGTTTTTGTTGATGATATCATCTTTGGTGGAGATGATAATTTATGCATGAAGTTTGCTGATGAAATGAAGAATGAATTTGAGATGAGCATGATTGGTGAAATGAAGTTCTTTTTGGGATTGCAAGTTTCACAATTGGATCAAGGGATTTTCATATCTCAGTCCAAGTATGTGAAAGAACTGTTAAAGAAGTTTGGAATGGATGATTCCAAACCGATTGGTACACCCATGGTGACCAGATGTAAATTGACACAAAATGATGATTCTCTTAAGGCAAATCAAACCATATACAAATCAATGATTGGAGGATTACTCTACTTGAGACAGACAAGGCTAGATATTATGCATGTTGTATGTATGGTTGCAAGATTTCAAGCTGATCTGAAAGAATCACATGTAACTGCTGTCAAAAGAATTTTTAGATACTTGAAGGGCACTGCTAATTTTGGACTTTGGTATTCAAGGGATGATGATCTTACACTGTGTGCATACATAGATGCTGATTGGGCTGGTGATGTAGATGATAGAAAAAGTACTAGTGGTGGTGCTTTCTTCCTAGGGAAGAAGCTGGTATCCTGGTTAAGCAAGAAGTAGAGCTCTATTTCTCTATCCACTGCTGAAGTAGAATATATTGCTGCTACAAATAATTGTACTCAGGTGCTATGGATGAAACAAATGCTAAAAGATATTAAGGTGATATATGAAGAACCCATTGCAATATACTGTGACAACTCAAGTGCAATAAATATATCAAGGAATCCAGTATTGCACTCGAAGACTAAGCATATATCAATCAAGTTTCACTTCTTAAGGGAGAAAGTGAATGAGAAGGAAGTTAGACTGGAGTATGTGCCTACAAAAGAATAGATTGCAGATATATTTACAAAGCCATTGTCAAAAGATATTTTTGAGTATCTCAGAGGAATGCTAGGGGTAGTTACCCCTCCTGACAAGAACTAAATGATGCACTTATCTGCATCAATCTGTGAGCTATATTGCTATATTCTAATTCGGATTGATGTTTTCGTGGTTGCTACTCAGGGGGAGTAGTAAGATGTGCAAAGATATGGTTCAGAGCATTGTGTGGAAAGGTCATGGTTACCTTTGCCATTGATGTCAAAGGGGGAGAAGTGTAATGTGAAAAATATAAATATCTAAGGGGGAGAAGTGCAGAATGAAAAATCTTTCCAAGGAGAAGAGCAATTGTGCAGTGTGTTGGGTTGATGGTATTTTTCACATCATGTGTTGCCATCAATGCCAAAGGGGGAGATTGTTGGGAAATTGTTGGATGGTGTGATGTGGTGCTGATACATGGTTGTCATTGATGTCAACACTATTAGCATTTGATGTTCTAAGTGTTGTATATGTCGAGGATATTGAGAAAATTATAAGTGAATGTGTTCTAGGTTCCTAGTGGAACTGTGCAGGTCATGAAGGAATTAAATTATGCATGTAAAAGGTTAGTTGTTGTGGATCAAAGGATTTAATGTTGATTATGTCTAGATCATCTACTAGAAGTTTCAGAGGTCCGCATGAATTCGTGTGCAATTTGTGGTCTGACAATGTTTTGCTGGTCTCTGTCAGAGTTTCTAAATAAAGATTGTATGTTCCTGGTTATCTCGGTTGTCGCAGATGTCTCTTTGCTATTTCTTGGTGTTTTCAGATGTCTCTAGTTCATCCTCTATCCTTGTGGTACATCCACATGATCCGGTGAAGCTCGTGATTGAAAATCTTTTCTTGTGCATGTTCGGTTTTTCTTGTTCTTGGCTGACATGTTGATGCTAGCATGTTGTGGATGTTCGAGGAGTGATTAATTGGAGTATTCTTGTTTTGGAGAAGTGAATTTGGGTCCCCACTATGTTATGGCCAACCTTGGTGGGTGCACATTGAAAATTTAATTGTGGATTTGAGCTGACATTGAAAATATATTCTTTTCCTCTGGCCAACTTTGTTATGGTGAAATCTTTGTGGCAGATATATAAGAAGCAATTGTGTGGATAGTATGGTAGGATGCGAAGTGTGGTTAGTGTGTTGAGTATGTGTTGTGTGATCTTGTGTGCATAAGTGTGAATATCATTAAAGATCAAGTGTGTAGAAGGTTGAGCAAAGTATGCAGAAGTATTGTGCCTAATTGGAACTGTAATGAGGCTTGGACAAAAGCCATTCTCTTAGTTCAAATTTCTAGATGGTTTTAATCTGAAACTTTTTGTAAGATAGCGAGTCTTCTATTTGTAATTGAGCAGTGAGCTCTAGGTAGTGAGCCTGAATGCATGTGCATTCTCCTTATTATTTTCATTTATACTTTTAACAGAGTATAATCTCGTGGATTGACATCCACTGTGGTTTTTCCCCTAACAGGGTTTCCATGAAAAAAAACTTGGTGTTGTTTGTCTCTCTGATGTGTTAATTGCTTATTCATCAGATATGAGATTAAAGTTAAGTTAAGTCTACAAAGTTTAAATTTCTGTGACAATTGATTCATCCTCCCTCTTAGTTGTATGTCCTTGCTTTTTCCAATAGTAGATGAAATGCGTAATGGCTGGTTGTCATAGAAGTCAAACTACCGAAGTAACAACACTGATTGAGTTAACATAAATGCATCATTTGCATAAACATGTGAAATGTGTAACAATTGTTAATCAATACATTGAAGTTTGAGATGTGTTGAAATAATAAAAAAAGCATGTTTTGGGGAAAAAATCAGCAACGTGGGGGAAGAAAGCATTAACCCCAATAAAATCATTTTTTTTTGTTCTTGATACACCATTTGTAAGTTTTCCTTGGATGATAGTACTGAATTTCTATATGTTGTACCCCTTAAATGTCCTACATGTTACAAATATGGAATAACAATGCACAACTTTGTATTGAGTCCAAAGGCCAAGGCATTCTGAATAAGGGTAGCTAAACTTGATAAGGATGCAATCACTATTACACATATTGACAATCCAGAATAGTCATGTAAAGACAACTGCCTGTGAAAACCATAATCAATCAAATTATGCACATTCAAATCTAAGTTTGAAAGCTTGCATTTCAGTCCATGCATCCAAGTCCTTGTTGAAGATTTAGGGTGTCAACAACAAAGCTAGAATAGTTGTCCTTAAACCATAGCTAGTTTTAAAGTGTAGTATTTCCAAATTCAAATCCACTTTTCAGCTAAGGAAAGGAGGTAGGATTGTCAGGTGCTACCTCAAACAGAGAAGGCCATAGAAAACATTGAAATAAAAGATCCAATAAGTGAGACGACATAGCTATAGCCCATAGATAATCAAAATTCTTGCAATGCACAGATGCTTGTGATACAAACAAAAGATGCTTACACATTGGCTGAATATATCCTCATCAAAATGACCAGAAAGAAAATTCAAATTTGTAAGTAAACTCTGACAGTCAAGAAAAACAGTCATAAAAAATAGAAGTAAACTTTGGCAGACATGTAGGTGAACTTAGTTCATTTGACATTATGCCTCTTGGAAGACATCGGGATCTCCCCTCCTAAAGTTTGGACCACATCCATTACCACCACATAAAGCTGGACATCCTTGGTCTTCTTGGTTCCCATGCCATGATATAGTTATGCAAATGAAAATGAAGCAAAGTAATCATCTCCTGCTCTGCTAGTTGGAAGAATGCATGCTTAATGTTTTGATACATGATACCAACTCTCTCTTCTGCTCTCATGGTTGAATACCAAAATCCATTATGGTGGGCCTCCAGAGTTCCAGTCATCTTTCATTCTCTTCCACCAAATGTTGTCCTGATCCACACATCTATCAGCCTAATTGGATTTGTTTTTGAAAGTTGAAGTTTCTCTTAAGTCACCAGTGTATGTCTCTTTGCCTTTTCAGATTCTTTCATTGCTACAGATCGTCTCTAGAATTTAATCATTTGTGCCACATGGTTGATGTGCTTTGAATCCTTGCATCTAAAGGAAATTTCCTTAACATAAATACTGCTAGGGAATTTCAATGTTGCCATTGTAGTTGGCATTAAAGTCGATACCTGCAACATTGAAAATTATCCTTGTATAAGAATTCCCTCCATCTTGTTGGCTTGCAACACTCTTGATGGTGGCTACATGAAATCTGATTCTAATTCCTCTTCTACATCAGAGGGTTCATATCCTTGATTTGACTCTTCTGAATTATCAGAATCAGAATCACCAGCTTCCATATTCAAAAATTCCCAACCACCATCTTCAATAAATTTATCTGGATCATCAGTAATACTCTTCAAAATTGGCCGCCAGTTCAAGTTCATTATGCTTTCATAATACTTTATATCCATGGAGTTCAGCCATTCCTTGATGCCATCAAGTGAAGATTGAGGAATGGCGTCAATGCAGAGTACATCCCGCTTGAAGTCTTTGAAAACAATAGCCATATCAAATTCCTTTTGCCCAAGTCCTACTCTCTCAAGGTTAACAATTTCAATCTCACTAATAGTGATTACTAAGAAAGGTAATTCCACCAACTCTACCCAAACAGTTTATCGTAGGAACAATAAAAGCAGAGGCTTTGAAAGGAACTCCATGAAAAACTAAGCTCTCTAAATGGTATATCAAACTCTAGTTCAAAATATTTTAGATGAGGCTCCCATAGCTCTCTTACTCGCTTGACAAATCCTTGAAACTTCGTATTGATTTTATTTTTCCTGTCCCTCTCTTGTTGTTCTTCCTCAATTTCATCAGATCATACATTGACCTTCTTGCCCCTCCTAAAGTTTGGACCACATCCATTACCTCCACATAAAACCAACATCCTTGGTCTTCTTGGTTCCCACACTGATATGGTTATGCAAATTAAAATGAAGCAAAGTAATCATCTCCTTCTCCGGTTGGAAGAATGCATGCTTAATGTTTTGATACATGATATCAACTCTCTCTTCTACTCTCATGGTTGAATACTGAAATCCATTATGGTGGGCCTCCAGAGTTCTAGTCATCTTTCTTCCTCTTCCACCAAATGTTGGCCTAATCCACAAGTCTGCCAGCCTAATTGGCTTTGTTTTTGAAAGTTGAAGTTTGTCCTGACTCACCAGTATTAGCTGTAACTATTTTGAAATTTTATTATGGTATGTGCACTTTGATATGATGTAATATAATTATGGTTTCATCCCATATGTTGTAATATTAGATATATAACAGAAAAATAAATTATTGCATGCAATAAATAAAGACTTCATTTTAAATGTTTTTTTTTTTCAGAACATGGGTCTTCTAGAAGATCAAGATGATCCTCAACATGATATAGATCCACAAAATATTGGTTCTGCCGGTACAGATCACATGGCAGAGGATCATGCAGAAGACACCAAGGCTAATGACAATGATGACGACGATGATGACGACGACGATGTTGATGATCAGGATGGTGATGATGTTGATGAGAAAGTTGGTGATAGTAATCAATAACATTCATGATCATATAGATTATATCATGGATCATTGCTGATATATCATTATGATGACTCTTTTCATGATTACTATCATACGTATCATTTTCAAGGCCTACCATACTATATTGCTGAGTTGTATCATATTGACATGTATCATTTTTACTATATCATTTGGACATGTATCATCTTGACTTGTATCAATTTGAGTTACATAATTTATCATTTTTATTTATATCATTTGTACATGTATCATTTTCACTTATGTCGACTGTTGGACATGTATCATTTCGACATGTTTTTGATGTACTGGCATATTTGACTTTCACTTGTTTTAGTTATATATGATGCTGATCTTATCAGTATTGACTTGTCAATTTATATATATTAAAAGTGGTTGATGATTTTTGGATGAATATTTATTAAGTATGATGATTTTAATTTACTGCTCAGGATGGATGTTGTCAAATTCAACTAAATTATAGATATTTGATTCACTTGTTTTAATTATAGATGATGATCATGTTATAATAATTATATTGTTATTTAATCATATGAGATAAATAATTAAATTACTTACTCTATAATCATATGAGTTATTTAAGAGGCACGATATATTTAACTAATTAAATTGAAATAAAACATATTAAATTAATAAATGGAAGCAAAACAAGAAGCATTTTTAGAAGCAAAAAAGGAAGCAACAATGGAAGCCAAACTAGAAGTAATCTTGGAAGCAAAATTAGAAGCAAAAACGGAAGCAAATCTGGCAGCAAAAATGGAAGCAAATTGGAAGTAAATTTGGAAGCAAAACTGGAAGCAAAACTAGAAGCAAAACCGGAAGGAAACCTGGAAGCAAAACCGGAAGCAAAATTGGAAGCAAAACTAGAAACAAAATCGGAAGCAAAACCAGAAGCAAACTTGGAAGCAAAACCTGAAGAAAAAACTAGAAGCAAAACTGGAAGAAAAACTGGAAGCAAAACCAAAAGCAAAACCAGAAGCAAATATGGAAGAAAAACCAGAAGTGAAATTGGAAGCAAAACCAGAAGCAAAACTAGAAGCAAAATTGGAAGCAAACTTGGAGGCAAAACCGGAAGCAAAATTGGAAGCAAACTTGGAGGCAAAACTGGATGCAAAATGGAAGAAAAAATAGAAGCAAAAATGGGAGTAGACACGGAAGCCAAATTGGGCACAAATTTTGGTGCCATTTTTGTCGTTAATTCTCGATGCGATTTTAGGTGCTAACGGAGGCGCCATGATTTTTTGGCGCTAAAAATGGCGCTAATTCTGACGCAAAAGTCACTGTAAAAAAGGATATTGAACTGACCATGCCTGTTTGCGTTGAGTTTGACACCAGCCAAATTGTTCGACTCATGTGCTTAAAATACACTAAAATCCCAACGCCAAAGTCGACGCTAATTGCCTTTTGTGTTGTTGGGCAACAATGTTAGCAATATAAATATCACTCGCCTTCATCTCTACAAAGGTGATTCTTGATGTCTTAAAAATTTGTGCACATCTAATGCAAAGCCCTTCTCAGTTGGTGATAAATGCCACAATCTTATGGTGGGAAAGGCCTTAAAAGCTACTGTTGAGTTTGGACCAAAAGATGTGCAAAATGAAAGAGGCATCTTGACTTTTATGAATCTATAAAATTACAAAGTTTTGAAGCTAATAAATAAAAAGCAATGGGAAACATGACCTGGAATCGGATCTCACCTCATTTGGGAGATGCTTGATGACCCATGTGACCAAGGACCATTATAACTCCATTTATTCCCATTAAAGTTGCTTGGAAATTCCTACAAAAATTTGGTCAATAGCAGATGTGTTTTCTTGAAAACCAGACCGACATTATTGAGGTGGTTCCACTACCCGCGCGAACTCACACTCTGCACCCCAATCAGATTTTCGAGCTTTGCCATGGTCTTCAGGATTATCACATCGTTTTACATAAATAGGTTAGATGTAAGATGATTCTCAGTAAGCATATACCTGTTGGATCAAATATTTATCAATCTCAGCCTGAGTCACTTTAGCATCTACAAATACATTCCCAATTGCACTGCCTGATCAATCGCGAATAGAGACATTCAAGAATTGGTGTAAGAACTCCCCAAAAATAATGACCTGTAAATTTTGTGTTACTTTCCTTAATCTGAAATGTGAATTTGAGAGATGATCAGTCTAATGGTCACTCTACGATTTAGTGGGGTTGTGTGTGCTGGTGAGTTGAATTCCCTATTTGGCTTGCAGAGTCCAGTCTGTGCAAAACAAATAGAACATTAGTGCCAAGCAAGATGTTTGAGCTGAGAAAAATCCAATCCAAGATTCCACAAAACCAAAGTTGAGAAGAAAATTGGAAGCCACGGTGACAAGATAAAAGGAATCGAGACTTATGTTAGCTCCCAACGAAGGGCGAGCAATCCATTTATGGAATCCATCTGCAAGAATTAATATCCCTTCCACTACTAACTCTTACTACACAGAATTGCATTGGTTATGTTTCTCATGCAAGTCACAACCGTTACACTCAAGATTCAAACATGCATAGCTTGATGCCATTGTAAGACGCCTCTCGACATAAATAGTATGCCAGTCTTTCATGCAGACTGTAACGCCTCTATTTTAGCCACCTCTTCAATGCTGCATTGCTCTGCAATGTATAATGTCTCTGCAATGGAGGGTTTTAACTTCTAAATGTTGGCAGCAATGTGGAAAAAGTCTTCCATTTTCTATAATTGGGTTTTTCTTGGCATGGACTGGCAGCTGGCTGTCAAATTTTTCAAAAAAGCCTAAAATGTTAACTAAGATTTTGATGTCACTGTAGATCGCCTCTCAGCGAAACAAATAAATAATAGGTACATAAAAAGCAAGTTTTCGTTCAAATTCTCCACTAGAATTTGTCCACTTAAACAAAAATTAAAATAGGTTTCACAAAGTTTAACATACATAATTTATCTTCCTGTTGTTATATCTAACATTGATATTTGAATGAGCAACTGGTCATAATTACATGATGAAATAGAAATATAACTATAAAAATTAGGCTAAAATCATACTCTCGCAAGCTACAAATGTCACGACTCTAATTACCTAAGGATTTATCCTTACCTTATGAACAATAAAATCCCAATAATTTCACCTCAGTAGCTTGAAGTGCTCAACAACTTAAAGTGCTCTATCACCAAAGCTACTGGCCCCTTTGTGGTATTTGGATATGACTTGTTGTCCTCTGATGAATTTCTCTTTTCTTGTAGAAAATCTTAATTTACATGAGTTACAGATCCTTTGTAACTGTACTGAACAGGCTTCGTTAGTTACTTTTGTGATCCAAAAGAGTGCAAAGGAAAGAATGGAAAAAGAGAAAAAGAATTTAAGTATACAACAGGGTAATAGATGCTCTAGTGCTATTGAATTATAAAAAATATTTCAGACATTGTATGCACCTTTTATGCATCTACGAATTGCCCCATCTTTGGTATCTTTCAAAGGGAATTTTCTTGGCTTCCTTTACATCTCAAGCATGACGAAGTAAAATTGTATTGAAATTGTGCATGTGGATTCTAATGAAACTATGTAACTATAAAGGCGTGAGGTGTTTAGTTTTCATCTGAATTTAGATACTGTTGAAAAGCATATACCAGATGAGATTCAACTGTGGGACCTCCCATCTGCATGATAGGGTGCTCTATCACTGATTTGTTGGTCCCTCACAGATTCTATTTTTTGTATTGTGAATTGCCATACAACAGATACAACAAAGTTACATGAAATTGAGAAAATTCGCAATAAAACATTTTAGTTACATGAAATTGAGAAAATTCGCAATTTATGGTGTTTTACAATTTATGCAAGAGTTCCCTCCACCTCACATTTCATCTCTTGGATTATAGACCCCCCAAAAAAGATAGATTGAGAGTTTTGAGTGTTTTAGAATTTCAGTTTCATACACAGGAAGCAAATAGTTTTTAGTGAGAAAGTCACTCTTGTTTATGGAGAGCTACATTAATTAGGAAGTTAGACAAATATTCCCAGCAAATAATTGAATCAAAACAACTTTCCTTTTGGAGAGAAAGGGATGTTCGGGATGTTTCGGAATTACAGTTAAAGGGGAGAACCTCTTGATTTAGGGTGGTTCAATTTTTGTTGCTCTGATTGACATGCTGCAAGCTGAATTTCTAGGGGCCATATACTCCATTTTTTTTTTGAAACATGTTGTGTGTATTCAATGTAACACTCTAATACTCTCTATTCTAAATAATCCATATGCATATAAAGATATGCGATAAGTTGGTTACATATAATGGCTGAAAATCAATCTCTAATTGATATTTTCTCAATAGAAAAGGCAACTTTCCATTGTTAAATAAATGTTATCTCTACTGGAAATAAATATTGTTGACAGGTCAATGATGCACCTTTTCAAATTTCACAGGAGGCATTTCAAATGGAGATACATGCTTCACATGTGGTGAGGACAATTTTTGTCTTCTATTTTTGGTGTTTTCCTCTCCTCAAAAGGCATCGTTTCTCAGAGGAAATATGTATAAGTTTCAAAGGAGAAAACATGTAAATGGGTTGCTTGTGGGTCAAAAACTTGAAAACAACCAAGATATGTTATATCTTCAATTTATAATAAATATTTAGATATTCAACTCTCTAATATCAGTATAATGACTCGCCAAGATGCAAATTGAATACCTTGCATACAACATTGATTTTGTTTTGAATGTGGTCCTCTCTACAAGATCATGAATCAACTTCAATCTTGAAATTATTTTTTTAACAAATATAGGTAAAAATGATACAGGGAAAATTTTGAATAAAATGATATAAAAGATTAAAGTTATTTAACAACAAGGAACAATCATCTAAAGCAAACACACTTTGATTGGTGCTAACGAAAATCGTTGTAATCTTTCTCTTTCGTTCCACTGTCAGAATTTTATTAAATATTACCAAAAAGAAACAAGTTTCGAAGATTCACATTGTACTTGGAGCATTTTAACTATAATATAATATTCCTACAAATGTAACAAAAAGAACACAACGATTCAAGAAACCCCACATGATAATTGGTTACCATTAAATGAGCGTGTAGTTCCTTATGAAGCTTTTTTATGGAAGCCATGAGGATAATAGATTTTATCACTATCAAAATGCTATTTAGACTTAATAGGATGTGAAAGCTTACAAGAGTTGTCTAACGACTTTCATTGCCTTAGAGAGTTGTCTTACTCCTGTGGATAAATGCTGAAACAACATTAAGCACCAGTATGATTAGAGAGGGGTTCTACCTTCGAAACGGTATCTGAAGAAGCAACTCGAGGTATGGTTGAGTTCAACACCACCTTGTCAAGTAGTATACAAAAAAATAAATAGTCATAAACTCAATGCTAAAAAATATGCAACAGTGAATGAAGAGGCATCGAATCTGTGTGAGAAAGAGGGGAATGATCTTGAGGAAGAGAATTCAGATAAGATTGCAAAATATAATTAAACAAAACAATGCATTTGTTATAGCAAATACTACAACACTGTAAATATAATTTAAATTTATCTATTTAAAGTTTACTGTTAACTATATAAGTGGTAAATAGTGGTTTAAATAATTTATTTAAATAAGTTTAAATAAATTATTTGAATATGTTTAAATGATTTATTTAAATAAGTTTAAGTTTAAATTTATAAGAATGAATTATTTAAACAATTTGTTTAAACTTATTTAAATAAATTCTTTAAACCACTAAATTATTTAAATCATTATTAAAAATTATTATGTTATTTGTATTTTTATTAAGAACTTGTGTCTTTCTTTGAATTATTTGTATGCTCAATAAATTCTTCATAATGATTTAAATTATTTAAATAAGTTTAAATAAATTATTAATATTGATTTATATAATTTATTTGTATGCTCAATAAATTCTTAATAGTGGTTTAAATAATTTATTAAACCACTATTAAAAAATTATTTAAATTTATTTAAATAATTTATTGAATTATTTGTACAACGTGTCAAATGCAATTTAAGTGAACAGTAAACAATTTATTTAAATAAGTTTAAATATTTTAAAACTTACTTTAAGAATCATTTTAATATAAAAATACGTTAATCAATTTTAAATAATTTATTTAAATAAGAATGTGATATTTTAGTAAGTATTAAAATATAAAGTTAAACACTATTAAGAATTTAAATAAATTGTTTAAACCACTATTTTTTTTTATAAGTGCTACCAAAGGGAGTAACTCCCATGTACAGTCTAGTAGAGGCATTAGCATGCCAGAAACCTTAGTTACAATATAGAGATCCACAGTAATACTAATGTGCTAAATGCTGGTAAATAGTTACCAATAGGCCACCCAACCAAAGGATCCTTCTTAGGCTACCATCCCCGAGCCACGAGCTACTAGAGTCCATGAATCTAGAGAACGCCATCATATATGCATTTCTGATCCCAACCCGAAAAACTTCCCACGCATCAGTCATGAATTTCACTAGAGCCTCCTGATGCGCATGAATATCCTCCGCATCCTGCACACCTCCTTCGTTATCCTCATCTCCCACCATTGCTGGATCAAAATACATACATAGAAAACTTACCCATCCATCCATTCACAACTCCATAATTGCATTGGCAACAACTTGAGCATTCACCCTCACCACAAACCCATCCAGCCACTCGACCACACGTTCCCGGGACTCTGTTACATCTACCAGTGCACCTACAACTATTTCATAGATCTTACCATCACACCAATGGCATTTCATATTCAACACTGTTGAGACCATATCCACTATCACAATGCGCACTGCTAGGTTTTGGGTGGGAAACAACCTTCTACATTGCTCAGAAAGCGATTCCTTTGCACATGAACAACCCAGACCAAAATAGACAACTGTTTTAGCTTTAAAGCCAATGCCACAATGCAACTGCGTATGTATTTCCGACCATTCTACCATATATAGCCACAAGGGAAAAGACTAAAGTTGAAGGGTGCCATGAACCATTGGGTAAACCATAACCTGAAAAATGACTAAATTTGTCCTTGCAATCTTATATGCGCAGCTTCGATCAAGACCCATAGTCCACGAGACTTTAGAGGGAGCAAAAGAAGCTGCAAGAAGTCCCATATGGATTTTCAAAGATTACGCTTGCAGACCACGCCCATGTACGGGGGTGACACCCGTGACAGCCTTTACTTCTGAAGATAAACACTTCACTCCTTTTTGTCTTGATCTAGTATTGATTCTAGACTAGGCCATCGATCTGTATGAGAGTCTATGAGTACCAATGTGTCTTGAGACAGGCCAAAATTTGCCAAAAGATCTATCGCTTTATTGACTTCTCTATAGACATGTGCTAAGGTGAAGTCATTGAATTTTCCCAAAAGATTTTGGATATGCTTTACCCAATTATCCAATTGCTAGCTCAGAGACTTCCCAAAGGAAATGGCCTGAATGCAAATTTGAGAATCGACTTCTATTTCTATACTATCGATACCTCTCTTAAGGCATAGCTCCAGACCAAGTTCTAGTGCTTCCATTTCTGCCAAATTGTTGGTGCAAGTGCCAAGGCATTTCGAAGCCGCCCACACACATTTTCCAGCCTTATCTCTTATAATGCATCTAGCCCCTCCCGACCCAGGGTTACCTTTTGCAGCCCTGTCGAAATTAAGCTTCCATTTTACTCTTACTAGTTGCAGCCATTAGACAAGCTTTTGATCAACCTTAGCCTACTTACTTGCCCCTGATTTCGGTACTTTGAGTTCAATCCAGGTCTTCTATATCAACTCATCCCACCTTGTGAATTTTGCTCTAGACCCTATTTTGATTCTGTTATTTGTCATTTCAATAATGGCCCCTTGAATCTTGGTGATGACCAAATCCCAACCCATAGCCTTATTGCAGAAGATGAGCCTATTTCGCTCCTTCCAAATGTGCCATACAACTATTGTTGGAGCCAAAATCCACAAGCCGCTCCAATATCCCCCCTTATTGGCAATTGGCCAACTACACAAGAACTCTTCTAGCTTTGCTTGTCTTGGTCTATAAAATTGAAATTTATCTTGTAACCAATCCCAACATGCAACCGCCATCCAATAATTCAAAAAAAGGTAATCCACGCTTTCCTCATCACATTCGCATAAGGGACATCTTGAGGAACCTGCAAATCCCAACCTTTTCAATCTTTCCCTAGTAAGGCATTGCTTGTAACTGGCAACCCACAAGAATGCCCTCGCCTTTGGAAGTACTTCCTGTTTCCAGCGTAGAGTCGCCAACCAAGATTTTTCTTCACATCGTGCCAACTGAATTCTATACCCTAATTTGGTTGAATATTTACCCAAAGTAGCCCCGCACCATATGATTGAATCCTCCCTATTGCTCAGATTCATCGACTGGCTAACTAATTCCCTTTCCACTGCAGATTTTATTTCTGATCTGTATAGGATCTAGACTAAATTATAGTATTGAATGCTTAATTTTTATAATGATTATTCCAAGTTTACAAAATTCGAATACATGCATACATTGACAAATTTATGCATTAAAACTTCAAAAGAGAAATTGAATACGAGAGAGAGAAGAAGAGAGGTGCAAACAATGTTTGATTATGGAGTTCATCACAAACGTGACTATGTCTCCGGGTCCCTCTCCAATGGAGGACCGATCCGATTAATCTCCAAATAAAAATTACAATTGCACCAAGACTTTTCCCTTGAAGCACATTAGCAAAAACATGCCCTCGATGTGTGGAATAGTCTTCAAAAGATCTCTAAGAAAACTCCCTTGCTCTTCGATTCACAGCTTCACCCTTCACTTGAAAATTATGAGTAAAAAACTCACTCACACTCTCCCCTTTAAATACAAAATAATGGATCAAATTGGTTACTAACCAATTGATTTACAATATTTTCCAAATCTCCCTATTTTACATATAATCTTCAACAATATCCTCCATTTTTAACATATTAGGATTATATTAATCCTTTCCAAGTATTTTTGACCCTTCAATTTTTCTTATTTTTGGGCTTTGTTGTTTTGGAGGTTTTGATTTAATCTTTAAAAAGATTATTGTTTGTTTTTATTTTTAAATTTGGGAGTTTGTTTAAAATTTAAGGCATTCGGGGTTAAAAAGTAAACAAATCCAACCGATGCCACGTCATTTACTAACCTCATTCGATGGCTTAACGGCCACCTACTATTTTACTCGCCCGGGCATCACGGGTTCAAACCCTGACGGTTGGCATTTTTTTCAACAAATCAAACTGTTTTCTTTAACAAAAAGAACCGACCACTATGTCTAATAAAGCACACTATGTTTGGTCTAACGGTGGCCCACGGATTTCGTATGAGGGAGGTGGCGAGTTCAAAACTCGCCACAGAATTTTACCAAACAAAACATCCAAACCGACGGACAGAGATACAGGCCACGTGGCATGACGAGGAGGTGCCACGTGGCAAAACCTGATTTGATGAAGGTGCTGACTAAGAGCTGACGTGTCATGCTGACGTGGCCTGCTGACTAGACGATGACGTGGCCTGCTGACTGGACTGCCAATTGTGCTACGGACTGCTGATTGGACCTGCTTATTGGGCATATGGATGACACATGTCGATAGGTGATTGGTTCCGTACAATGTTGATGTGGATGCCACATGGCGGATACTGACTGGTCCACTTCACTGTCCGTACAGTACGGAATGCTGATGTCAGCATCCATACGGTCCACCTCAAAAGTCAACTGCAAACTTTGACCACTGATAAGTTGAGCATACGATGTCGGATTTCGACGAAACGAACACCATCAGAATCATCTCAACGAGCTCTTCGTGATGATTCCAACTTCGACAACTTTTGACAACATCATTTTATCGCTTCCTAGACGCCTCTTGATCCCAGTTTGACCCAATGTTTGATTGGCCATAACTTGCACAAACGGACTCCTTTTCACTCCGTTCAAGTTGCGTTGGAATCAGGACATCGAGATCTTTCTGATGGTGCAGATTCTGGAGAGAAATGAGACACTTCAATTTTCATTGAAAATATCCATCGGATCAGGCCTCCCCACTGAAGACCTTTTGGACCTCCAAAAGTGACATTTACTCTGACATTAAGTGAGGACTTGGCCTCCCCACTTGTCCTATATCCTCTGTACATCTGAAAACCTGGATCACAAGCACAAAGAAGACTGCAACAATATTATTGAACATAAACATTATTCTATCACTTCCATAAGCTTCTACATCAAATGTCGTAGCCACTAACCAACAAAAATTGACTAGCATCAAGCTAAACAATAATGCAGAAATGAAAGAGAATAAGTCAACAATAATTCAGTCCTTCACAATAGGAACATTTTTACCCAAGGAACCATCAATGCTTTCAAGCATCATTTTCTCATGCTGTACTGTTGGTGCATCCTGCAACATCTGACCCTGGTTAGCTACTCCAAGTTCAAGTGTAGAACCACTTGTACTGACAAACATAAGAGTTAACTCTTTACTTGCATTAATTACCCTCTTTAACTGCCCTATGTTTGCAAAAGAACGATCAGTCTTAATCCTATGAGAATGTACAATATATTGAATGCCATCTTTAAACAAGTGATAATGATTCTTTTCCTTGTAGAAAATTACTTTTCTATCATAAAGATAAGGGCTACCAAGCACTATCCCACAGATATCCAGTGGAACCACATCAAACTGTACTTCATCCACAAACTTACTAGTGATTGTGAATTTTAAAGTGCATTGTCTTGTTACTTGCAACTTATCATTTTCACAAATCCAGCCTAGTGGATAAGGTTTCTTATGCTGTGTAGTTTTTAATCCCAAGTTCTTTACAATACTTTCTGAAACTAAATTCACTTGAGAACCACTATCTATGAGTGCATCAATTTTAGTGTTCTTAGCAACAACCCAGCTCATTCCTTTTCACATATTCAGAGAAATCATTAACTGTAGAAGTAGAAGCACAACTAGCAACAGAAACACCAGAAATAGGAGCTTTACCTTTCAAACCGATAACTGTTATCTTAGTCTCATCATCTGAATCTGAACCAAGATCCATAACAACATTCGTGGCTTTCTCCTTACCCTTCTATTTTTTATTACGTTTCTGAGCCCACTTAGGCTTCAATTCTGGATGTAACTTCCAACACTGATCTTCATCATGACCATTCTTGTCACAATGAGAGCAAGAAAGTTTCTCATCCTTCTTAACTGTAGCTGCCTTCTTTCCTTTCCCTGTCTCTGCAACCTTAGAAGATTTCTTTACATCATTATCAAACTTATCAATAAAAGATCCTTTACCCCTTGACTCTAAGTGTGTAGCTTGAACACAAACTTCATCCAAGTTGTTAGGATTCAAAACCAAAATAGAATGCCTAAGGTAGGAATGCAGACCTCCTATGTACTTCAACAAAGTGTCCTGGGTGTACAAAGGGACATTCAAAGCAATAGCCTTCTTCCTAAATTCATGGGTGTACTCTTGGACAGTTTGACCTTTCCCTTGCCTAAACATTTTCCAGTCCATCATTAACTGTTGCATATGTCCTAAGGGATAAAATTGCTTTTTAAGAGCATTAACAAACTCTGCCCAAGTTAAACTGACTCTACCATGCTGTGAAACTTCTGCCTTAGACTTACTCTCCCACCAGGTTAAAGATGTACCTCCTAAACGAAGAGTAGCTAATTGGATCCTATCAACATCATCTAATAGGTTATGGACTCTACAGTAGACTTCTACTTGCTGAATCCAATCATCCAATTTTTCAGCATTAAGTTCACCACAATACTTTGGTAAATCAAATTTTACATCCAACTTAATTTTAGGCTTATACCCACTCTTGAAAGGATTAAAAGAAGTAGAATGAGGAGAAGATGGAGAAGAAGGAGAAGAGGGAGGAGAAGAAGAAGAGGGTGGATCTGGTTGCCTGCCACCATCTCCATGTTGTTTCTCTTTCTTGTCTTTGGGATCTTGCTTCGACAAACCTTCTTCATGCTCTTTCTGTTCTTGTCTCTCTTTAAAAAGAATGTCCACCTTAGCCTTCATCTCGAGGAATGCTCTTCGAAATTCCTGCTCACTGATCTCATCAAGAACCTCCATTCCAGACAAGGACATCTTCGAAAAAGTTCTTCGCTTCCCGATCTCAGGATTAAAGTCTTCGAGCTTGCCTTCACCCTTCTGAATCCTGGATCTCGTTAGCATTCAAAAAAATAAATAACTGCAATAATAGTCAACTGAGCTCTGATACCAACTTGATCTGTATAGGATCTAGACTAAATTATAGTATTGAATGCTTAATTTTTATAATGATTATTCCAAGTTTACGAAATTTGAATACATGCATACATTGACAAATTTATGCATTAAAACTTCAAAAGAGAAATTGAATACGAGAGAGAGAAGAAGAGAAGTGCAAACAACGTTTGATTACGGAGTTCGTCACAAACGTGACTACGTCTACGGGTCCCTCTCCAATGGAGGATCGATCCGATTAATCTCCAAATAAAAATTACAATTGCACCAAGACTTTTCCCTTGAAGCACACCAGCAAAAACATGCCCTCGATGTGTGGAATAGTCTTCAAAAGATCTCTAAGAAAACTCCCTTGCTCTCCGATTCACAGGTTCACCCTTCACTTGAAAATTATGAGTAAAAAACTCACTCACACTCTCCCCTTTAAATACAAAAAAATGGATCAAATTGGTTACTAACCAATTGATTTACAATATTTTCCAAATCTACCTATTTTACATATAATCTTCAACAATATCCTCCATTTTTAACATATTAGGATTATATTAATCCTTTCCAAGTATTTTTGACCCTTCAATTTTTCTTATTTTCGGGCTTTGTTGTTTTGGAGGTTTTGATTTAATCTTTAAAAAGATTATTGTTTGTTTTTATTTTTAAATTTGGGGAGTTTGTTTAAAATTTAAGGCATTCGGGGTTAAAAAGTAAACAAATCCAACCGATGCCACGCCATTTACTAACCTCATTCGATGGCTTAACGGCCACCTACCGTTTTACTCACCTGGGCATCACGGGTTCAAACCCCGACGGTTGGCATTTTTTTCAACAAATCAAACTGTTTTTTTTAACAAAAAGAACCGGCCACTATGTATAATAAAGCACACTATGTTTGGTCTAACGGTGGCCCACAGATTTCGTATGAGGGAGGTGGCGAGTTCAAAACTCGCCACAAATTTTTACCAAACAAAACATCCAAACCGATGGACGAAGATACAGGCCATGTGGCATGCCGAGGAGGTGCCACGTGGCAAAACCTAATTCAATGAAGGTGCTGACTAAGAGATGACGTGTCATGCTAACTTGGCCTGCTGACTAGATGATGACGTGGCCTGCTGATTGGACTACCAACTGTGCTACAGACTGCTGACTAGACCTGCTTATTGGGCGTACAGATGACACGTGTCGATAGGTTATTGGTTTCATACAATGCCAATGTGGATGCCATGTGGCGGATACTGACTGGTCCACTTCACTGTCCGTACAGTATGGAATGCTGACGTCAGCATCTGTACGGTCCACCTCAAAAGTCAACTGCAAAATTTGACCACTGATAAGTTGAGCATACGATGTCGGATTTCGACGAAACGAACGTCATCAGAATCATCTCGACAAGCTCTTCACGATGATGCCAACTTTGACAACTTTTGATGACATCATTTTTTCGCTTCTCAGATGCCTCTTGATCCCAATTTGATCTGATGTTTGACTGGCCATAACTTGCACAAACGGACTCCTTTTCGCTCCGTTCAAGTTGCGTTGGAATCAGGACGTTGAGATATTTCTAATGGTGTAGATTCTGGAGAGAAATGAGACACTTCAATTTTCACTAAAAATATCCACCGGATCAATTTTTGAAGGTAAAGGCCAAGCATCCATCCCCTTCCAATTGTACTGTCCCCCAATCACATTTGGTTCAAACGCTACATAATTTGCTACTTTACTTTCAAAATTCTCCTGAAGCCTCTCCACATAAGGTCCCAGATCAAACATTTATGTCAGGTTCTGGTGGCCATCCCACGAGTCTATCCAAAACAACGCCCTCTGACCATTCCCAATATGCCAAGACAAATGATTCGTAATTACATGCCTACACTTTGAGAGGAACTTCCATACTGCCAATCCTCCCTCCAAGTTTGGGATAGTCAATATTCTGGAAGGATCATTATTGTCCAAATAGTTGTTTGGATTATTTGGCACCACAGTTTATCCAGCTGCCTGTAGATTTTCCATATTAATTTCGCTCCTAGGGCATTATTTTGCAGCTTCATTCTTCGCATACCTGCTCCACCAGCCTCTTTAGCTTTGCATGCAGTTTCCCATCCAATAAGTGGGATCTTACGTTCTTCCTGAGAGCCTTCCCAAAGAAAACGCTTGAAGACTTTATCCATGTCCTCCTCAACTTTCATTGGTGCCTCGTAACATGACATTGTGTAAACGAGCATTGCAGACAATACAACTTTTATCATTGTTATTCTCCTTGCGAATGAGAGCCAATTGTTCTTCCACGCCAATGCCTTACTTTTGCATTTGTCAACGACCTTAGACCAATTATTTGATTTGCATCCACCATCAAAGATTTTGACCCCTAAAAATTTTGTAGGCAATTTCCTAATTTGAAAGCCCAGGATTCTGGTGATAGCCAATTGCAACGCCTGCCTTGTGTTGAAAAATAAAATGCGTGACTTTTCTTTATTCATTGTTTGACCCGATTGTCTCTCATACTCTTCCAACACCCCTTTAATTACTTTGGCTTCCTTTAGACTTGCTTCGCCCAATAGGGAGATGTCATCAGCGAATTGCGAATGCGTTAGGGGTTCCAAATTTGGCGCTACACGCACACCTTTCCATTTTGACTTAAGATGACAACTCCTAATGACACAACTTAGGGAATCTGCCATAATCACAAACAGGAAAGGGGAGATGGGGTCTCCCTGTCTGAGACCATTCATGGCCTGAAAGAAGTCGTGCAAGGTTCCATTGATTGCGATTGAAAAGCCTACCAAGGAGATGCAATAATAAATAAGTTCACACCATTGAGAGCTGAATCCCATTTTTTCCATTACCTTGATTAAGAAATGCCATACAACTTTGTCGTAAGCCTTGCACACATCCAATTTAATTAACATCCCTGCATCCCTTCTTTGCTTAAGCGAATGAACTACCTTCGTAAGAAGAAGAATGCAGTTCGTTATATCTCTATCGGGCATGAAACCATTTTGTTCTATGGATATTATATTTCCCAAAACCAATTTTAGCCTATTTGCGAATACCTTAGCAATTACTTTGTAAACAATATTGCATAATGATATGGGCCGGCGATAATCACCAAAGGAGTGGCATTCTACCTTCTTCGGAATCAATGTTATCATTGTGTTATTTAAATCTTTTACAAATCGCTTCGTCTTTCTAAAGTCTTCCACCAACTTCCACAGATCATCTCCTATCAAACTCCAACACTTTTAAAAGAATTTTTCCGGGAAGCCGTCAAGACCTTTTGTAAGGATGTAATTGAAACAATGCGCATTTGACTTCTTCCTTTGTGACTTCTCCGCACAACATCAGATTGTCTGACTCACTAACCCGCTTTTCAATTGAGTCCCAAAACCTACCTCCACCTTCTTGCTTAGTTTGACACCCCAACAGATTCTTAAAATAATCAACAACTGTTGTTCCTACCTCCTGCACACCTCGAGCCGAATGACCATCCATGGTTTCAATTTCCTCAATCCTATTTGTAGCGCTCCTGGTGAGCACAAATGCGTGGAAGAATTTTGAATTTGAATCTCCTTCACTAAGCCAAACTTCCCTAGATTTATCTCGCCAGTAGATTTCTTCCTTCTTAAGGAGCTCGGCCAACTTAGCATTTAAATCCTTTTCCTTAAGAAAATCTTCATTTCTCATACCTTCTTTGATAACTTTCTCATTCAAAGCTACCAGTTCTTCTTCCACCTTACCTTTTTCCACGAAGATGTTTTGAAAGATCTCCTTGTTCCAGGCTTTAAGCTTATGCTTTATTTCTTGGAGTTTCTTTAGTATTTTGAACTAATCGAGCCACCAACTCGCATTTCCTTCCACCAGCGCTCTAGAAGAGAAAATAGGTTCTCATCTTGCCACCACATATTCTGGAACTTAAAGGTAATCTTTTGCAAATCTTGCTGCTCATTAATAATTAATTCGACTAGGAAATGGTCGGATATGGATAATGGTTGTATGCTGGCTGATAACCGTTTTCCTCTCTCCAGCCAAATTGGGGAAATTAAGAATCTATCCAACCTCTCTACAATTGCTGTAAAATCCTTCCGCCTATTGGTCCATGTGAATACATCGTTGTTCGTTTGGCAATCAACAAAACCAACATTTTCCATGAAGCTTCTAAAGTCTATGGTGGTCTAAGCAATACTTTGATTCCCACCCCACTTTTCTGAAGGGTCCAAGATTGCATTGAAGTCTCCTCCAATGATTAGCAGATCACTCCGAAAGGGACAAATGAAGTCAAGTATTGATTGCCACAATGCCGCCTTATCCTTAGTTTTGATTGGCCTGCATACATTTATGAGTATAATTAGAAATTCAGGCCTAAGTCATAAATCTTTTCCACCATCCAATTAGGGAAAGATCCCTTCATTTCTACCGAAATCGTTGCATCCTTCCAAAGTATTCCCAGCCTGCCTAAACTCCCCGCAGAGTCCTGGAAATTTCCATTCCATGTCCTGCAATATTTCAAAAATTTCATCCCCTCCTCCTTAGAAAGTTTGGTCTCTTGTAATAGAATGATATTGTTTGTACTATTTTATAGATGATGCCTAACCAGGCGTCATTTGTCAGGGGCCTTTAGGCCCTTGACATTCCAGGTAGTTATCTTCATTGTTTCCCAAGGGAGGGGTTTCCTCCCTTGGTACTTAAAAACTTAGTAATGCTTGGGAAATTTTTTGCTGTTGCTTCTTCTTCCCTTAATTGTTTGAAAGATTTTAGACCTCTTGTATTACCAGTAGAAGCGCCTTTTCCCATACCCAACAGCTTAGCCGCAGATTGGGTGATACACCTATCTTCGATGATGTCTAATGCATCTGTTGGATCCACATTGGAGTCTAGTTCATCATCTATCCCTGGACCAACATCTTCACCCCCTTCTTGAATTTGATCAGAGCCCTTCTCCTGAAGGGGGGCATTTGCCTTCAGGCTCATTGTTAGCCGTGTGTCTTTCGGTTTATTATTCAGGCTATTTTGAGGCAACAAATCATCCTTTAGGGCAATGTTCGAATTAAAGGTTACCTCAGTAGGGGTTTGGATTGAGGATTTTTGTTCCGAGGGCGGAGTATCATTCTTTTTTTTTTCTTTCCACACCCTGCCCCTACCTTTGTTGCTGTCTGAGGAAATCGGCCCCCAAACATTCTGTTTAGGGCAGAAGGACATTGTCTCTTCCACTTCTATTCCTTGGAGCCATTGTTCACCTCTCACCTTTAAGAAAATCTGGTATGGAATGGTGTCTATTGCAATAATTTTTTATCGCACGTACTTGTAAAGGTCACCATCAATAATATTCATATCCATCTCTACAAAGGAACCCGAAGTGCACCTGATTTTCTCCAAGCATTCCACCGTCCAATATTCCATCATAAGATTGTATAGTCTAACCCAAATCGAGCGATCGTAGGGTCTTAACTTCATCGGATCAAAATTCAGAAACCAAGGCTACATATATAACTGTGTATTGCCCATGAACCACATTTCTCCCTTTGTAACGGTTTTCCTTGCCTCTTCATTAGCGAAGAAAACCAAGAAAAAACCTTTTGGAAAAAATTGACATAACACCTCTTGTTTCCATTGCTCCTTAATCCAATTTTTAATCACTTCTCTAGCTGGCATTTTACCAATAAAGTGACACAGAAAAGCGTGTTCCCCCAAAATGGCCGCATCCGATTTCATTTCTTCTGTGACGTTGATTTCCATTAGGGCATCTGCCTTATTTTGTTGACAAATATCCTCCCTCTTAATGCTCCTTTCACTGACTGGCCTTTCCACCATCCTTTGTTTTCTTCTCCATCGTGGGTTTATTGTCTTTCTCTGAGATTTCCCTTCCTTCCATTCTTTCTACCTCCCTTTTTGTTTTGTCCATGATGCCTCCCAAGGTTTGTGCAATCTCCATTCTTCTTTCCATGCCACACCTGAGAGAGCATGTTCTTTTTGTGCGACCTCCTATTTTTCCACTGAGGCACTTGATTTAGGTGTGTCATGCCTTCTTCGTGGGGTCTCTCCAATAGCAACACCTTTCTGCCTGTAAAATGGGCGATATTTTTCCACCCAACACCCACCTTCATAAACCCACTGGGGTAATCCTAGGTCGCCATTTGTTTCTACCTCAATCGCTTCATCCCCCCAACATTGTTTGGATGCATCATTGCTCAGTGGAACTCTCCCAGTCTTGTCCTGACTCCCTCCATACTTCCCTAACTCCCCCAGAACCCCGCCTGCGCTACCCTGCTCTTTTGCGCCATACTAGCTTATTTTTAAATTATAGTATTATAATAATATTGTTTAAACCACTATTCTTATTTAAAACTAAATTCAATATTATATTAAACCATTAAATTTGCATGTTATAAAGTTCTAAATAATTTGATATAACAATAAGTTTTTAAATAAACAATTAAATCACTATTAAACCAATAAACTTATTATATTAAATCAAATAATAAACAAATTAGTAAATTATTTGCATATAATAGATTAAACTTTCAAATATAAATAACACTTAACACTATTTAAAAATGGTTTAATTATTGTTTAATTTATTGTTAAGTGTTTATACTCCTACAAGTGTTTACTATTAAACATGTGGTTAAGTGAATAAACTTATTATTTAATAAATTCTTAATATAAACCACTATTATTTAAAGAGCACATGTTTCAAATAGTAAATTTAATATTTGAACTTAATAAATTCTTAATATAAATTCATAATAATTTAATATAATATTTAAGTTATCTAAATTCTTATTACATCCTGAATACGAGGATGGCATTTCGGTCTACAACTGCAAGGAGCCGAGCTAGGGCATCGGAGCCCTAGCTCGTGTTTGCTTTCTCTGTTTGTGCGAAGGTTGGGGTGGGCGTCTGCTTTGTTCTGTGGGGGGGTTAATCTTTTTGCTGCGGCTATTCTTTGAAGCTCTGGCCTGGTTGTGTTTGGCCATTTTTCCTGCGCGGGAGGGTTTCCTCTGATCTACTGTGTCTGGGGCTAGATCTTTCCTGTGCATGTTCGTCCCAGGCCAATTAGCGGCTATGTCTTAGGGTGAGCCATCTAGGGTTGCGCCCGACATGGATTTTCGTGCTGCGGTGGGCTTAAAATCGCCAAGACAAGGAGCGAGGGTTTTTGAAAACACCCTCTTCTCTCCGAATACAGGGTCTATGGAATCAAATTCATCTGGTGGATCTCGGATCTTGAAGATTAACGGCTGCCTTGAGCATTGCAAAGAGAGACCTAAATTGGTGATTCTGATTGAGATGATTGCTGAGGATATTGAATATTATTCAAAGCATTCTCTGTACTACAAATTTTTGGGAATGAGAGTGTCTCTATAATTTTTGGAAACTTGGGCTCAGAGGACTTGGGAGCCAGAGGGTGAAATGGAGGTCACGCTGCTTGCAAATAATTTTTTCATGGTCACATTTATCTGCTTGGCTGATTGCAATAGGGTTTTTGAGGGGGGGCCCTATTTTCACAACCAAGTTGGGTTGTTCGTCAAGCCATGGCATGCAGGCTTTAATCCCTCAGAGGAGCTTCTGAACCGTGTTCCGGTGTGGGTTTGGTTGCCCAGATTTCCAATTGAATGTTGTCATGAGGATGTTCTGCACATGCTTGCTTCGATACTTGGGAAGCCGGTGGGGTCTTCGACACAAACCCTAGGTAAGAAAGTAATGACTTTTGCTTGAATTTGTGTGGAAATTGATTTGAGTAGACCTTTGCCAGATGCTTTGGATATGTGTGTGGGTTCCCATTCTTGGGTGCAACAATTGGATTATGAGACCCTTCCTTTCCGATGTTGCCTCTGTCATGAATATGGTCACCTGTTGCGTAGATGCCCAAAGGCTAAGCTTGTGGTGCCTCAGCCTTCACCTCCTCCTCGTAACACCCCTAATGCTGATAAGGGGAAGAATCCTGTGTCTATCGAGGGGGCAGATGCTAAGGGTTATGTTCCTGTTAAGGCTCGTAACCAAAATAGAGGTAAAAAAAGGACTTTGATGGAGAGACAAGATGAGGATACTTTTAATAGGTTTGAGGTCCTGGATGATTTGGGTCAGCAGGAAGTTAATCCAGGGTTAATAAGTGTGGATTTAGGTGTGGTGGGTTCTGGCCTGGAGGATCACACTTCCATTACTCCTCCTACTCCACAGGAGGAGTCTGTCATGCCTATGGTCACTGATGTGCAGGTTGGGGCTCAGGTGTTGTCGGATCCAAATGTTGAGTTGGGGAAGGGGGATGGAGGCACTTCCTTTCCTGCGCGGAATGTTGGATCGGATGTGGCTAAAAGTAGCAAGCCTTCTCCTCAACTGGGCATTTTGCAAAAGGATGGCAAGAAGGGGGGGTCAGAGAAAATCGCTAAACTTGGCAGGAAGAAAGATTTGGAAAAGATTAAGATGATGGGGGAGACTTTGGTGGAGTCAGGGTTTGTCAAGACCCTGGATTCTCATTTTTTGACTCTTTTTAAATGATCATTATTTTATGGAATGTAAGGGGCTTGAACAGTGGCCCTAGATAAAAATTTGTTCGTGAGTTGGTAAGAAGTCATTCTCCTGATGTTCCTTTTCTTCAGGAGACCAAGTTATCTGTTGAGTGCATGATGGGTTTAGTGCCTAAGTTGTGGAAGAATGGTCAATACCAGTGTATTGGGGCTCAAGGATCCTCGGGGGGTGTGGCTTGTTTCTGGAACCCTCAGAAGATTCAACCTTTGTGGTGGTTATCCTTCAAGTCCTTTTAATCCATGGTTGCTTTGTGTTTTGAGTTGGGAGAGTCTGTTCTTTTCTCCAATGTTTATGCACCTGTTGAGTTCCAGGGTAAACTTATTTTATGGACAAATATCCATTTTGTTCATAGCCTATTTCCCTATCAGCCATGGATCATTGCAGGTGACTTTAATGCTATTACTGAATTAGTTGAGAAATGGGGTGGTATTGCAAGACTAGATCCTTCTGCGTTGTTGTTTCAGGACAATATATCAGCTCTCAATCTTGTTGATATCAAACCTAGCAATGGTCAGTTTACTTGGAACAACAGAAGGGTGGGTGACAGTTGCATTGCTGAACGACTAGATCATTTCATGGTCTCCTGCTTTTGGGTCAAGGGAATGTGGTCTTCTAGTTCTGAGATATTAGATTGGAGAGGTTTGGATCACTGGCCTATAAAGCTAGTTATCTCTTCTGCTCGGGTGCCTCGAACGCCAACCTTCAAATTCTAGCTAATGTGGTTGCGGGACCCTGACCTTTATGGATGTGTTACTGAATGGTGGAGGTATGGTAGACCTACTTATGGTACTGCAATGTATAATTTTGCTAAGCTCCTTCAATATGTTAAGTATCAGCTTAAACAGTGGAACCGACAATGCTTTGGAAACATTTACCATGTGAAGCTTGTTGCACAAGCTGAGTTGAATGGTATTACTAGGTTGATTAGGGAGGATGGGGTGTCTGAGGATTTGTTGCAGGATGAGGCTAGGGCATTGAAAGCTCTGGAGGAGTGGGAGCTGAGGGAGGAGATCTACTGGAAACAAAAAGCTTGGATTGAGTGGCTTCAGGAGGGAGACAAGAATATTGCCTTCTTTTTCAATTCAGTGAAGGCCAGGTGTCATGGTAATTCTATTTCAGCTTTGGTGACTGACAGGGGAGAGGTTCTTTCTTCTACTTAGGCTATCTCAAATGAAGCTGTGCAGTATTTTGCTTCTTTATTCAGGGAGGACTCGTAGGGGGACTCGATTGATGAGGCTCAGGTCCTCTCTTGTATTCCTTCTTTGGTCTCTTGGGAGATGAAGGAGCATCTTATGAGTGATATTTCGCTGGAGGAGTTGGAGAAGACTGTTTTCCAGATGAAGAAGGGTAAAGCTCCTGGTCCAGATGGTTTCCCAATTGAGTTCTTCCAGGAATTTTGGGAGATTATCAAGCTGGATTTATTGGCAGTTGTTCAAGAGTCTAAAAAGAATAAGCAAATGCTTTGGGCCCTAAATTCTACCTTCCTTGCTCTCATCCCCAAGGGTGATGGGGCTGATCGGTTAAGTCAATTTCGCCCCATTTCTCTTTGCAATGTTATTTATAAAATTATCTCTAAGTTGATTGCTGATAGGTTAAAAAAGTGGCTTACGCTGCTGATTTCTGAGGAACATAGTGGTTTTGTGGTGGGCCACCAGATTTTGGATGGGGTGGTTATTGCTACAGAGACTATTCATTCTATGGCCAACTCTAAAGATAAGGCTATGTTCATCAAGCTAGACATGGCTAAGGCTTATGACAGAGTTTGATGGTCCTTCCTCCGAAAGGTTCTGGGGGCCTTTGGTTTTGAGGAGGAGTGGATACGCTGGGTTATGAGCTGTGTGACTTCAGTTTCTTTCTCTGTTTTGATTAATGGGGAGCACTCTAAACTCTTTGGTGCTTCTTGAGGTTTACGGCAGGGTGACCCCCTCTCTCCTTACTTGTTTCTTCTTTTGGTGGAAGGTTTGGGATGATTGATAAAAAGGAATGTGGAGGGGGGCCTCATTCAGGGATGGCAATGGGGAGGTGGCTTACCAGTGCAATCTCACTTACAGTTTGTGGATGACACTGCTTTGATGGGCATGGCTACTATTAGGGAGGCTTCTAACATGCGCAAGGTGTTGGATGTTTATCTTGCTGCATCAGGCCAGTTAATTAATGAGGGCAAGTCTTCCATTTTTTTCTTCAATACTCTGAACTCCATTCAGAGGAGAATTGCTCATATTCTCAAATTTTAGATTGGGGATCTCCCGTTGACCTACCTTGGGATTCCTATTTCAGTTGGTAGGTAGTCTAGGGATTCTTGGTAGGCTATTTTGGAAAATTTTTGTGTCAAAGTCACTCATTGGATCCTTCGCTGGCTGTCTTTTGTGGGTTGGGTTCAGTTGCTCAAATCTGTGGTTCAGGCTCTCCCTCTTTATAGGTGTATGATTTAGGGGGCGCCGATGGGTTTTGTTAGGGATCTTGATTCCTTAGCAAGACAATTTTTATGGGCTGGTAGTTTATTGTCGTCCAAGTGGAGTCTTGTTAGATGGGATGTTGTTTGTAGCCCAAAATAGTTTGGTGGTCTTGGGCTAAGGCAGTCGTTGCTGTTAGGTACGACTCTGGCTGCTAAATTTTATTGGCGTTGGTGTGTGGAACAGGACCAGGTGTGGGCCAGAATTTTGACTCAAAAGTACTATCTAGGGATTCCTCAAAGTGATATCCCTCGTTACAGCTTGACGGGTAAGGGATTTGTGATTTGGAATACTCTCAAGAAAGGGGCTGCGCTCGTTAAGGGTGGCTTATTCTGGATTTGCAAGAGCGGGTCTGAGGCCCATTTTTGGCATGACACTTGGGATGGTCACCCTCCCATTATTTCTTAGTATCCTCATTTGCTTACTTTGTGCCAGAGGTTCTGTGAAGCTAGATGGTCGAGGGTGTGTGACTTTAAGTCTCTTTCTTTTCAGGGGCAGTTGGTGGAGGCGAGATGGAAGAATCCTAAGGAATGGCCTGTTGCTGGTATGGAGGAGGAGTGCGCTGAGCTTCATTACATTCTTTCTTGTCGAAGTTGTAGCTCCCTCGTGGATGAGGATGTGTTGGCTTGGTTTCCTAATCCCAAGGGTGCTTACACCGTTTCTTCTGGGTATCAGGAGTTGCTTTCCCAGTAGATTGAGGGGGTGGATGTTCATTGGTGGAAGAAAGTTTGGAATAAGTTTTCTTGGCCAAAGTGTAATTGCTTTATTTGGAATTTGGCTTAGAATAGGTGTTTGACTTGGGATAATATCCGAAAGAGAGGTTTTTCAGGCCCTTCTAGGTGTGTTCTCTGCACGGGTGTGGGGAGGAGGACACTCCTCACTTGTTCTTCCGTTGTCCCTTCACCTTACAACTCTGGCATTTCTGGTGGAGTGTTTGGAAAAGGCCTTGCCTTCATGCCTCCTCCCTGGTGGAGTTTTGGAATAGTTTGGGGAGGCCCCCCTCCTCGGCCTCTTTCTTGCAGGATGTTTGGTATGTTGGTCCCATCTTTTTGCTTTGGAAAGTTTGGTTGGAAAGGAATTAGAGAATCTTTCGGGGTGAAAAATTAGGGATTCAACAAGTTTGGTTTAGAATTGTGGGAATGATCCAGGAGACGGTTGAAGCTAAAGATGAGATTGTGCTGCCGTTAGAGAAAGGAGATGCTGAGATGGTTGATCGGTTGGGCATTTAGGGGCTATCTTCGGCATCTGCGTGCGTCAGGAGAGGTAGGCGTGTGAAGAAAAAAGTTCAAAGGGTGGGGAGTTGGTTGCCCCCTCCAGCTGGCTTTCTGAAGATTAATACGGATGGCTCATCTAGGGGAAATCCTGGACCCGCTGGGATTGGCGGGGTTGGTAGGGATTCTTCAGGATCGGTGGTATTTCTTTTTTCTGCTAATGAAGGGATACAGACTGTCAACAGGATGGAAGGCTTGACTATCCTCTATGCCTTGAAGCGGGCATATGCTTTAGGGTGGCGTAAGGTTATTTGTGAGTTTGATTCTCAAGTCTTGGTCAATTTACTTCATGAAAAGAAGATTTCTGATGTTAGCTGGCAGTTGGCTATGATGGTGCAACATATATTACAGGTTAGCTCTTTGATGGAGTCAATATCTTTTGTCCATATTCCAAGGGAATGGAATAGGGCAGCTGATTGTCTGGCTAAATGGGCATCGGAGAATATAGATGGTGGGAAGATTGATGGGTGGGAGCAGGTTTCCCGTGAGTTATGTCAGGATTTAGAGAGGATTCTTGCTGAGGATGGGAGTGGTATTGGGGAAGGGTGATTTTGTTCATGGCTTTTCTGGTGGTTTCTGTTGGTTCCTGGGGCTTTGGCCCTTTGCTACTATGTAATGCTTTATTCTGATTTTCAATAAAGTTTTTACCCCTTTTATTTAAAAAAAATTCTTATTACATCCTTAATTTTATGTTTAATATTTTAGAAAGATACAAATAATTCAACAAATTATTTAAATAAGTTTATATAAATTTTTAATAGTGGTTTTAAAAAATTATTTAAACCAATAAATTAATAATTAATAATTAATTAAAATTTATTTAAATAATTTAAATCATTATGAAGAATTTATTGAGCTTACACATAATTCAAAGAAAGACACAAGTTCTTAATAAAAATACAAATAACATAATAATTTTTAATAATGGCTTAAATAATAGTGGTTTAAATAAATTATTTAAATAAGTTTAAATAAGTTTAAATAATTATTCTTATAAATTTAAACTTAAATTTATTTAAATAATTTAAATCATTATGAAGAATTTATTGAGCTTACAAATAATTCAAAGAAAGACACAAGTTCTTAATAAAAATACAAATAATATAATAATTTTTAATAATGGCTTAAATAATTTATTTAAATAAGTTTAAATAATTATTCTTATAAATTTAAACTTAAAATTATTTAAATAATTTATTTAAACTTATTTAAATAATTTATTTAAACCACTATTTACCACTTATATCATTAAATAGTAAACTTTATATCTATAAATTTAAATTATATTAGTGTTAACATTAAATTAAATAATTTAAATAAGTTTAATTTATATAAAGAATGTTATACAAGATTAATTTAATATATTAGATGCTAATTTAATATAATATATTATAAAAATATTTAATAATATAATATATTAAATTATTTAAAAGATAATATATTACATAATTTAAAATTAAAATATACAATTATAATATTATTATTTAATATACTATATTATATATTATATATTATATATGTTACATATTATATTGTATATATTATAATATTTTGTTAAATTAATAATAAAATATATTAAAAATACATTATTTATGTGAATTTGTTACTAGATTATTTTATATTATAGTCTTTGTGGCAAAAAACCCTTAAAAAGCTGCGATAAAAAGTTTATGCTCCCTGAAAATCCACCTTTATTGCTCAAAACTTTTTGCCAATTACATTTCAGAAAAATAATTTAGATATTTGTTTTGTTAAATATTTTGCATCTAATTTACTTGTTTACTTTAATAACACACAAATATTTGTTAAATAGAACATAAAAATGATCTCTCATTCATTAAGAACAAACTTATTAATCACTAGTTAAATAGAACTAAAAATTGAAAATAGGATGTAGAAAAATGTAGGAGTTGAAAATAAGCCACTGCTGGATATTAAAAAAAAAATGTGGGAATGTTATGTGGCTCCACAAATATCTTTGCCTCCCTTTTTACATTTTCCTCCAATTTTTCCTCCAGTTTTTATTTGCACAAAATATTATTAGCTTGGTTCATTTCATTATACAGTTGAAAATTTTAAATTTAAATTCAATGCTTAAATTTTTTTTTACAAGCATGGGGCCACCAACTCCACAAAATGCTCCTTAAAATGTTGAGTAGTGGATGCTAACCAAAATAAGCTAAGCAGTAGGGGGTTGACCCCGCAGTGTGACAGTAGTCACAAGCCTTGTTGAGAGGGTCATCTTAGGTTCGAGACTTTCCACTGCTTGTAGGTAAAAAGGTTGCACGAAGATTGAAGGACTGTTCATGGACGACAGTAGGGGTGTGGCGTTCAAGCTAGGCACATCCCCATAGCAAAGGCATAGAGTGGCATTCAAGCCACACATGAACCCGTGATAGGTGCAACAGGACTCGACAAAAAAGTTGGAGTAGTGATGACGCCAACTAGTGGAGGACGAATTGGAGAGATAAGGAGAGTCCTTGGAGTGATAAGGTGGTGGAGAGATAAGGGGTGTCGATGGAAGAGAGATAAAAGAGGGCTCAATCAACACCTTGGAGAGATAAGGAGATGGAGAGATAAGGATTGTGGAGAGATAAGGTGTCGATGCTTGAGCTAGGTGGGATAAGGAGAGAAAGAAGTAGAGAAGAAAGGAAAGGACTGGTGTTAATACCAGACAAAACATGGGGATGAGGTCCCCCATAAATTGTGGCCTCATTGGTTAGTAGCTCTAGTCAAAAGCGGTCACCGATCAAAAAAACAAAAAGCTAAGCAGCCACATGGAGACATGCCCTAAGTGCCCCTTGAATGAGAAGGATAACTAATTTTTTTAAAACTATAAATAAATTAGCATTTGTATTCATAGAAGGTTGAAGGATATGTCCATAAGATTTTAAAGGTAAAATTTAAATATATTTTAATACTATCTTATTTATCTTGTCACATAATCTATATAGGGAATGTGGAGATATATTAACTTGTGGGAATTCATAGTTGTAATTTTATTGTTGTGTGTTTGTCGTAATGTATTATTAGTTGCATCATAATTTAATATCATTAGCTTATCTTCTAGGAATGGAGAGTTTTACCACATGTATATGATATTGAATTTACCCAAGAATGAATATTGTGTAAACATAAGGACATAATATTGATTGAAAAAGTATATCACTTACATTAGTTGTATTCTAAGGCTTGTAGCTTATGTTTTTCTATTTTATTGTTTGCAATTTGCTTTCCTTTATTTAATTTTTCATATCTGTCATAAGTGAATGGCGGCTTAATTCGTAGGCCACTTAAAAAGCTAACATGAGACATTGCCATAAATGTCAATCTTGTTATTTCTTTTGGTCTGATATCAACTATGGTTTTTTGAAGAGTTACGCCTTGTGATTTGTCTAAATTATCAAAGCCCATGCCAATCTTAATGGTATTTGTAGCGAGTTATTTCTTTAGATTGGTGTGATTGGAACAATGGAAGGATGTTGATCATCAAATGGAATGTTTGAGTAACTATCAAATTGCACCAGTACATAGGTTGGTGGTTGAGGGGGTGTTGTTCTAAGTCAATATACAATTTTTTGCACAAATCCCAAAGCGTCATTGACAAGTTCTACTTCTATCCGCAAGTTAGAAGTTAACATAACTATTGCATATTTGTTTAACAATAATTCACCATCGACTTCATCATATGTGTATTCTTTAATTGCACTGACACTTCTATTTTTTGTTGTCATGTTTCGTGTAATTGGATTTTTCAAGGAGTATATTTTTTTCCAGTTGTGGCTGTGAACATTTTCGTTTGTTGAAAATAAATGAACATTATTGTCAAAATATTCATTTATTGTTGCATATAACCTACCATTAGATCTTTTCATTAGTAAAGTCCAATCATCTATTGTAGGGTTTGCATCTCGAATATTTGTTAGAAGTTGACAAAATTTGTGTTGTTCATTGTTTGATCCATGTTTTCTGAATATCTGGTCTAAAGCAATGATAATTTTGAATTCTTTCCATAAGATCTTAGCTTGTTTGTTGCTTGCATATAGTGGTCTGTCGTTAATAGGAAGTAATTGTCTGAGATCTCCAACCAAGATCATTGATATTCCTGTAAGAAATAGATAGATGTTATATTTCAATGTATACTCTATGTTTAAGGACGTGCATTAGATATCAATCAAATTTGCTAAAATAAATCATATATAATGATTCATATATTTATGATAGTCATACTTGCAAAGGGTTGATTTGCATTTTGAGGGAAGGCCTAGTGAAGTTGTGAATCTATGTTTTCAATCAATATGTCACCAAGAAAACTCATTTCATCAATTTCAATATTTATCTGATATGTGTTAATCCTTCTTGAAGACGTGTTAATCCGGTCCCTTCCAACTCCTTGAAGTCTTTGATTGGAATTTTTAATTTCAAATGAATAATTGATGTGCCTATATTGAATGTTGTAACTCCAGTTGGTGCAAGTAGAAGTAGGGGAGATTGATTTGACATTGAAGCATTTCAAAGTGCTTTGGATATGACACCTATCATGTATACGACTTTCTTGTTCCTACTATGCCTTGAATTATCATGAGAAGTGGAGATTCATTTTAATTTCTTTGGTAGTGTGAAATTATCATGTTCACTACTTTTTCTTATTTTTTGTTGAGATTTTTATAGTTGATTGATTGTCGTATACCATCTTGCATGAGACAACCATTGCTTTTCAAGGTGGTAATGAAATTGATTGCTTCAGTTATGTATTGATCACCTTGAAAATCATTAGACCAATTAGTATGTTTGTCAAAATCTCTCCTTCTGAGCATGTCCATTTCTAAAATTTGTATAGTTTCACCATGATGAAGGCTAGATAGAATTTCCCATTCATTTTTTGTTCTAAGATCCATGATCGTTTCATTGATATCACTTTTAGATTTAGTAATGTCTTCAATAATGTTAGTCTCTATTCTTCATTCTACATGCCATTGATTATAGTTCAAGTTTAACCAATTTTCAATTATTGCATCATTGTTATGACCAATCTCTCTTTGAATATCATGAAATGGTTTGTAGAGCAACAATTCAGAGAAACAGAAATCACACCATCTTTTTGAGTTACGTGGAGGAATCATTAGGAATCTTGGAAATACTCTAACAATCGTTGTTTTTCTTGCATTCCATTTGTTCTCTATTTTTTGTTTGGGATTGTATATCTAGGATTTTTCCACATCAATTAGTGAGATAGATTCCATAGAAGGAGGCCTATTTTTGTATGCATTAATGACATATATTATTTGTTTCTTCATTGTTATTTTTAGCATGCACTGCTACATGTTTGAAAACCTTAGTTGATACATTTAGTTTGATAAATTTTATACTACTTTGAACCAAAGGGAGTTCTAATAATATATGAATTGTTTCTTGAGCTCCAATATCTCTTTCTATTATTGTTTTTGTAAGTAGTTTTTTATAAGTTTTTGTGGCTAAATCATATGTATTTTCTATGTTTGTTAGACGTATTAGCATTTGTTCATACGTTTCGAAGCTTTTTTTAATTTGGTTGCATACTTAGCAATATATTTAATTACATGTTTTGATAGAACGAGTTTCCAATCTATATTTTCTCTCCATGGTTGTAAAATGTATCGATTGTGTGAATTAAGTCGATCATTGTTTATAACAGGGTCAATTTTTTTACCAGTCTCTAGATCTTCGTATAATTTAGCTCCTTGCAAATTTAATGGCCAAGGAGCATTGTGCCTATAAGTTATATCATTATAAAAAATTTAATGTGAGTAATGGATTAGAGAAGTACATTTGGTTAACAATCAATTTTATCATGTCAATAAAGGTGATTACCTACAAAGCATTTGTCCTCTTCTTTTTCATACACATGCAACTTCTCTACACATTGTATGTCTTTGTACTGTGTTGGCTATCTCATCGTAGTCCTGGTCGAAATTTGTTTCTTCAAGTTGTCTTGTGTCTTTGAGACATGGATTGATAGTACAATTTTGGTATGCATGTAATATCAATTAAAATAAATTAATTTGATATACTTGTTTGAATTCTACAAGATAGATAATTATGGTCATGAAATGACAAGTGTTTTTATTACCTGTTGATTTTGTTTGTGGGTATCATGTCTTGGATTCCATGCATGAACAATCAAGTTGAAATATCTTTTAGCAGCAAGTCATTGTTGTTCATTTGACCAATCAAGAGTATCCATTTTTGGTGCTCCTTCGATCCATAGAAGTCCATGTACATGTGTTGATCGTTTATGTTGCCACTCATATCTGCACCAATAGTCTTGAACATTCATCCCTTTTTGGAGGATTTCTTATATGAATTGAGAGTGTCGTAAGTGAATGTATTATGTAACTATATGAGGGTAGTCAATCACATTTTGTTTTCACCAAATATGTGCTTCTCTTGGTGTTGTTAGTGACGGACATGGCATTAGTGCATGTAATTTTGGCCAATATAAGTCAGTTGCACTCAATGTAAAGAAAATTGCGGACGTACCAATCTGGTGCAACATGTATGTCAATTATGCATGACATATTGTCCAATATGACCTTGTATCTCTTAGAGAAGTTCTAAATCACATTAATCTATTTACAAGTTGTGATTGTGGAGTTAGTTAATATGTTCACGAAGCTCGTTGATTGTGATAGGTATGTCATGGAGAATTTTTTTCATGAAAACTACAGCTGATGTTTGTGCACAATGTCTCATCATCATGTTTGCCATATAATATTGAGATCTTGGATGTTTACCGAACCGATTGTCTCTATAACAACTTATGTGCCCGACATATTCATGTAGGTTTACTTTCCTGATGCATGATTCTAACCAATCACATATACCATTTATAAATAATGTTGGGAATGCCATATCAAGCAATCCTAATGTCACATATTCATTTATTGGAGATTCACCAACTGTTGGCTAGTCAATTAAAGTCATTAGATATGTGTTTGGGTTGTTTATCCATGCATGGATCAATTCCATCTCTTTTTGTGAATTAGGTGGTTGAGAAACCATCAATGTCATGTGTTCAATAATATTTTCTTCATTAATCTCAATTACTAGTTTGACATGTAGTATAACATTCGTATCTAATTGAGATTCTATATGCACGGTCCTAAGCTAGTCAAAAATATTTTGATCATGATTTCTAGTTAAAGTGTCAAGAGCATTTCCATTGATAATGACATTTGTGTAAAATTTATCATGGTTGATTTTGTACTTTAATACTTTATAAACATGATCTTTGTCCACTGTGAAGTGGTAAGCTATGCCACATTGATCTTTCTTTCTAAGTATAATGATTGGAAATATGTGATACAGTATAGCAACATATTTTCTATTTGTTCAATATGTTGCGGGAAGTTTATCATGTGTCGTCAATATTTATATTAATTGCCCCTTACATGTGTAACTTGTAAAATTGGGCTTACATGCAATCAACATTTCCTAGATACTTGTGTGAGTTTTGTTAGTTTAGTTGGTTGAGTTCCTAGATTCATATTATTTTGTGAGAATCTATTTATTCCTCTCTCTTGTTTACATCTTCTACACATAGTACCTTCTAAAGTGGTCATAATGTTGATCCTAATATATTTTTCTTCATAAACATAACAAATTGTTGGTGATTCGTAGGACTCTAAGTGATTACGAAATACCGATTGCATTTTTTTGAAATCTACGACAACTAATCCATTTGGATTTATTGTGTGTGTATTTTCTTCCCATCTACTTGGTAAATCTAATTGTTCGATTGTTAATTCTAGTCTTTGTCTTTCATATATTGCTCTTTCTGATTCATTTCTTTTTCTTCTTTTTCTCTTCCCTTTATGCATATATCATATGATCCCTTTGTCATTTCTGATATTCTCATTGGTATTCTCTTTGATATTCTTTCCTTTGTTCTTTGGATTCAAAGTTCCTCTTCGGTCGACCCATAGCTAGAATGTCAAACAAATTTGTCAACTATCATGATTATAATGTATTGCCTAATTCTACAAAATACTATGTCAGATATATGAAAAAAATGTGATATTTATTTATGTCAACAATATTTACAAGAATGTGAAATTAGAATACGATAAATTGTGATATAAGGGGGATTCGTTGCACACGGGTCTCTCCTTTCTCAAGAGATCACCAATGAACGAATTTCCCTTATACACCTCAGAATAATAGATTAATAAAACAATAAAGAACTAAAAATCAATTATGCTTTAGGAACAAACTATTAGAGACCCTGAGAGAGCCAGACCTAAGGATTCTATTCTCGGAAGAGGGAGCTCTCAGTTAGAAGACGTCAACGAAGTTCTAGAATGCTAGCGCGATGCACTATCATCTAAAAGACGCACTAGCATCCTGAGCAACAAAGAACTCAGGAACTCAACAGATAGAAATAGATCCTACTTCCAAACTTAGGAGTAGTCTGTACGAGACTGTTTGAGTAATCAAAAAACCAAATACTGAAGTAAATACAAAGATGCTTGGGGAAGGCTTACCTTTCTTTGGACATTTGAATCTTCACTCCAAGATCCTTCTCGTGACCTACACACAAAAGGCCAAGGAGAAAGTTGTTGGGTGGCTATGTAGGGGCTTGCTTCAGTCATACCCCACTTTGGTGTTCCCACCTCCATGAACAACCAAGTTGGAAAGGAATGCTAAAGAAGTGAACAAAGCATGTGGTGAAAGCAATACCCACTCAGGAGTAGAACCCACACCATGATAAGTGTGTGGTGAAAGCAATACCCCCTTGGGAGTAGAACCCGCACCATGAAATAGCAAACAAATGAATATAAAAGGAAAGTGAGAGAGAGAGAGCGTTACCCACGGGCCAAGGCCCTCTCCAGAGAGCACAGGCACACCGTTGAGTGCTTGCTTGAGAGCTGCTATTGTTACTGGGAGGACCTCAGTCCGACATGGCTTCACCTGTGAGTGCAGTGCTATCAAAGAAGAAGTCTCAAAGTTGGATCAAGTGGAGAGAGAGCTAGTTTGATGTCTTCTAACCCTCAAATGAGAGGCAGAAAGAGGTGCTAATGGGTCAGATGAGCACAACAATAGTAAACAAAATATTACTATTCTGCTCTCTTGAAAGAGAAAGAATAACACATGGATATCTAACTCCCAAGGTCTTGGTAATCGGTTCTTGATTGTGCTGATTTCACTCAATGGTTGATGTGAACTATAATGTTCAAGGGGCCTGCTAATGTTGAGCTTCTGGATTGTTCTAAGATCAAACATAAATTCAAACCTACTTTAACTGGGGTTTTAAAGAAACAAAAAAGATAGATCAAAGCTTTGGAACTGAAGAGAATGATAATTCATCCAACTTAACTAGATTTGTTACCTTTCAAGGAATTGCTAACTAAAACTGGAGAACAAAATTAACTTGTGATTAACACATAGTTTCATTCATTCACAGTGCTAACTTCAACAACAGATTATAAATCACCATTTAGACAAAACATAAAATAAAATTTCATTCCTTGAAAGCTTTGCAAATCAAATGATTAACCCAAGATAACTACCATTCTGAAACATAATATGAAGTAGATTTAAATCTGGTTGCTTTTACTGTTGGTGAAACAAATAAGCAACACTTACAAATTTGGCATAATCACCAGTGTACAAAAAATCCATGTCTTCAAATCATCTCCATCTACACTAAGAAAACTTGAAAGATACATTACTGCCTCTGCTGAATCTAGCTCCTACTCTATTCTACTCTTAAGTTTCTCTACTTTCAGAAAATTCCAACTGTTCAAAATCTATCTCTCTCTATGTATCTCCTTTTTCTTACTCTTTCTCTGAAATCTCTATCTATCCTCTACTCTACCCTATATCTCTAAAAAGAGGCAAAAATGCCATATATATAGAATGTGCCAAAAAGAATGTGCTGGCCCCTGCTTTAGGGTTTACAAAAATATCAATCTATTATAGAAGGGTCGACCCTCAGATCTTTTGGAATAAAGCTCCTGATGCATTAAATGTGCATCCCCGGTGTCCATGTCAGTGAAGGATCGCCCTCAGGAGTAGCCCTTATATCTTTTGCAACCATTGCAATAACTTTTGGCCTCTGTGTCCACCTTCGAACTTCCATCAGAGCTGCCTTGAATGTTTTGGAGCACCATCATAAATGTAGATCTACCTTTGCCAGTAGAGATCCCAGCTCCCCACACCATTGTTCACCGAGCTACTCCATCCCTTTTGATCTCAGAGTAAGATCCACATCATTCACGCTCTGTTGATCTTCTTCACAGGACGGTCACCATAGTCAAACTGCCAATGATTCACCCTCATCCTCCTTTGATTGGTGGAACACATACCACATAAGATTTTGGGGGGGGGTCAAAGTTCCTCAGACAAAATCGCATGTCGGTGGGACACTAGCCATGTCTCCCCGATGCGATTATACTTCACAGCAGCATCGTCATAGCATAAAACTGTTGGCAAGAGTTCATAGCGAGTGGCCAGAGTCATAGTGATATCCCAAAATTGTCGTAGAGACAATCGCTATCGGCAAGAGGTCATAGCGGGCACTAAGAGTCATACTAATATCCTTTTCCATTGGCAAGTCCATCGCTATCGGCAAGACTCCCCTCAGTCGACAAGATGTCATACTGAAGCCACAAACCTTTGGTGAGACTTCCAATGGTTAGTGAGACATTACACTGAGCCACCCTTCTTTCATTTCAGCAAGACCTCATTCTTTCAGCCAGACATCTCCCCGAGCTCAAAACATTACACCGAAGGGAGAATCCTTCGGTGGGACTAACAACCATCGGCGAGACATCTCCCCAAGCACCAAACATTTCGGTGAGACTTTACCCTATCGGGGAGACATCACCCCGAAGCAAACCCTTTCACCCAGACTTCCACCATTCAGCTAGACCTCATAGCGAATGCAAATCTTTCTCCCTGCTGATGGCCTTGTTCACAACAACTGTAGGTCAGACTTTCATCTGTCGACAAGACCTTACTCCGAAGCCACCTCGTTTCGCTGAGACCTCATTCCAGTCGGCGAGATACATAAAAAATTATGGCGACTGAAATGTCTGGGTGACCGGTGTATTTCAAATGAATAGAACACACTGCTAGTTGGCAAGACAACAGGAGGGTCTCACCGACTTTCTTTTTTGAGGAATTTTATGCCAAATCCAATTGAGGTATGCTTTCCTAGTGACTCCTTTAAGAAATGCATCAGGAGCATGATTTAATCCTGTAAAACAATGTCTCCATTAGTCCTTAGAAGCATATAAAATATATAATTTTTTCATCATTTCTTTAATTTTAACAAAAGGAACCCAACTCCAGCTGAGGCAGAACCAAATCTGATAGAACAAAAGACAGACTTAGGAGGAAAAAAAAAGAACTCCTAAGACCAAACCAGACAACCAAAGGCGAAGAAAACAAAAGAAAAAGGGGGACCCATTTTGTTCCAGAATAAAATGGGGTGGTTATGCAAGGCATAAAAAATGGCGACTCGACTGGGAAAATGGTTTAACCATTTTCAAGAAATTGAAGGATTCAGCTACCCAAAACTCATGGTTTATGAACATCACAACTCCAGTTGGGTCAGTTTTAACAACTAAGGCTGAGCTAGAATCTCAAATGTAAATGAACACTGGCTACCTAGAATCTATGTGTGTGCTTGATGGTGCATCATCCTTTTATAAAGTTTTCCTCATCTTTTGAACAAAATAGTGCAAGATTTGAACTACATGAGTTGATTCCCTTTAGCTGTTGTGCAATGATATCCTGGGCATTGCTCCGCTGCCAGTCAGACATCCATAGCCCCGATGAAGATACCTCTAGTTTTCTCACAGCATTGCTCTACTGCCAGTCAGGCGTCCATAGATCCAGTAGAGATACTGGAATCACCCATTCATATTGAGTCTTCTTTTCTTTTAGATAATTCTCTTTTCTTTTCTTTAATCTTGGAGTTTCAGATATTTCATTCAAATTTTCTTTTTAATATGTCAGATGTCAGGCATCTGTTCTGGGTTGAAAACTACCATGGGCCTCATAACAGCATTTGGGGGATCAAAATTTTCATTCAAATCTTACAACACTATCATCCTAGGACAAATATACCATTACAAAGGGAGATGATCTTGGTGATTTGTGACAGATTCAGAGGTAGTTAATGAAGATTGTTTATTTTGCACCTTGTTTTCAAGAGTTGCCACAACTCTTATTGATAATGGGCATAAAACAATGAATTTAGGACAAAATCATCCAATCAGAAAATTTGAAAATATCTAAACCAATTCTCTCCTAATAACCAAAGTATACTTTAGATAACAACCCACCATTTCAAGATGGAAAGAACAGAGAAACCCCAAAGAACAAAACAAGACAGACACCAAACAACAAAGGAAATGAAAGGACAGGAAGAAAGAACAAACAATCAAACAACAAAACTATTTACAAGCAGAACAACAAAAAAACTATTTACAAAAAAATAAAAAATAAAAAAAAAAGCTATTTACAAACAGAAAAACCAATTATTTACATAAATGCACAGCCTAGCAAAAATACCAAACTTCACAACTCAAAATAATGTTTAAGAAATTGTCTATTGACAGGCAATGGAACAGGTTCTCCAATTAAACTACTCAGCTTGAAAGCATTTTCTCCTAGGATCTCAACAATTTGATAGGGACCCAACCAAAGCTTATCAAATTTCTGGTGGTTGCCCTTCTTTTCATTAGCTTTGTCCCATAGCAGCACAAGGTCTGATATTCTGAAAGCCTTGATTTTGGCTCTTTTGTCAAACCAACGTTTGACAATGGCTTGGTTTGTAAAGAATTGTTGCAAGGCGACATCTCTCTGCTCTTCTAATTTCAATAAACCAGCTAATCTTACTTCAATCCTATCATCACTAGAGTAGAATTTTTGCATAAACTCAACGATAGGTATTTGCAAGTGAATAGGGAACACATGCTCTTGGCCATACACTAGCTTAAACAGTGAAGTCTTTAAAGCAGCCTTGATCCTAGTCCTATCTGCCAATAACACAAATCTTAGCTGGGTATGCCAGTCCTTAGGATTGTTCTCTAGCAATTTTTTGATTACCCCTAAGAGATTCTTATTAGTTGATTCTGCAACTCCATTTCCTTGTGGGTAATAGTTTGAAGAATACTTCAAAAAAATTTTGTGATCATAAGCCCATGAAATGAACTCAGTAGAAGAAAAGGAAGAGCCATTGTCACATACCAATGCGAAGGGTACTCCAAACCTAGTTGTGATGCATTTAGTGAGGAATTTGATTACCACCTTCGTTGTGCTATTCTTGTAAGGTATAGCCTCTGTCCATCTCGTACAGTAATCCGTGGTAGTCAAAATAAATTTTTGTCCTACAAAAGAATTTGGGTTAATTACCCCAATAAAATCTAGTGCCCATTGGGCAAATGGCCTTACCTCATAAATAGGCTGCAATGGCATTTTTTTGATGCAAAAATTTGGAATATGTGACATGTTCTTACATGTTGATGGGCATCTTTGAACACACATGGCCAGTAATAACCAGATCTGAGGATTTGATGTGCTAACGAATCCACAGAACCATGACCTGTGCCATGTTTCCAAGGAATTCAACAATCACGTGTTTAGCCTCTTTCTGATCAAGGCATCGTACGTAGGTACACTCCCTCAAAATTTTTCCTATAGAGCAATCCTCCTTTGAGCATATAATGGGAGCTCTTCATTCTCATTCCTCTCCTTTGAGTCGTATTCATTCCCTCTGGGCACCGATTATTAAGCATGAAACAGATGATATTGGCATACCAAGGGTCGTTGGAAAAAGACTGCGTTGTGTATTGCTGACATATAATGTTCTCACCAGCATTAGCTATGGATTTAGACAGGCCCAGACCACAAACAAGTTTCATAGGGCGAATCTCTAGATCAAACTCTTACAAAATGGCCATCCACTTCCCCCTTCGTTCTCCCAACTCGCTCTGCATGAGTAGAGACTTTACAGTAGCATCAGGAACTACAACAATAATTTGACTTCAGAGGATGTATTGTCTAAACTTCTTGACAGCTCTAACCAATGCAAAAGCTTTCTTTTCAAGAGGTGGGTACTTAACTTTGACATTCTTAAACGGGGAACTCATGAAAGCAATTGGCCTCTCCTCTCCCTCTTCTCTTCGTTGAGTTAGGACAGCTGCACAAGAATGTTCAGAAGCAAAAGAATAAATAAAAAAGGCTTCAAGTAGTCAGGGCTGGTGAGGACTGGTGCTTCCGAAATGGATTGTTTGACTTGAGAAAATGTGGCCTTTTCCTCGTTACTCCATTCTATTACAACATCTTTCTTCATCATTTCATTCAATGGCTTCACAATTTTTGCAAAACCTGTGATAAACTTTCTCACGAAGTTGATATTTCCAAAGAAAGATCTCATCTCCTTTTTGCTTCCTAGCATGGTTATCTTCAGAATGGACTCAACTCAGTCTGGATCGATCGATATTCCTCTTTTTGAGATTATGTGTCCCAAAAGTTACCCTTTAGAAACCTCGAAAACACACTTTTTAGGATTCAGGGAGACACCATACTGGATACATCTTTCAAGAACTTTAGCCAAGTCTGCAGCATGATTTAGTCTATCTTTAGAAAATACTGTCAGGTCATCCATGTAAACGATGATGCATTTACCAATTAGATCTTTGAATGCTATGCCCATGGCATGCTGAAAGGTTGCTCCAACGTTTATCAAATTAAATGGCATCCTTCTGTAAGCAAATGTTTCCCACTTAGTAGTGAAGGCTGTCTTCATTCTATCTTCATAATCAACAATGACCTGATTGTATCCAGAATAGCCATCCAAGAATGATATCATCTGGGACCCATTAATAGTTTGCAAGACTTCGTCCAGTGAAGGGAGTGGATAGTTGTCTTTTTCTGAAGCTCTATTCAGATTCCTGAAATCTACACATAGCCTAATCTCTCCATTTTTCTTACGGACTGGAACCAAGTTAGCCACCCATGTTCAATGTCGTACAGGGAAGATTATTCTTGTAGAAAATAATTTATGAACTTCCTTAAAGATCAGTGGTTCAATCAAGGCGTTGACAAGACGCTGTTTCTACCGAAATGGTTTAGCTTCAGGCTTCAAAGGAATATTATGAGTTATCACAGAAGCATCAAATGTCTTTAGATATTCATATCCCCAAGCTATTGCAGCAATATCCTTCTTCAGTGCCCTTAGTATATCTTTTATGATTGCTTCAAGGCAAGCTTTCCCTATGTAGACATTTCTTCCAAGGCTAGAATCAGCTAGGTTAACAGTTTCATATTCACCTCCTTTATCCTCGGTTGATACCTTTTCCCAAGCCCTTGGGTTTGAATCAAAAATTCTTTCTAAGGCTACCATTCCCTTGGGAATGCTATTAATTTTTAAATTGAGGACCCCCTATGTATCGCAGTCTTCAGGGTTCCAGTCTCCTTGATCCCTGTTGGACTCATCGATGATCTGTCCTTCAAAAACATCTGAGCTTGCTAGAAAAGCAAGGATATGTCTATCATCATCAAAAACCTGAAAGTTCTTGATGTTATTAGGAACAGCTAGGGTGGAAATCAACTCTACTGATAATCTCTTAAGCTTGGAGCCTTGCATGGGTTCCAGGGTACTTGTGGAAACAGCTAATGAATCAACTATCTGATTCTCCTCTCTAGGGATTAAACTGATCCCAAAAGCATCAAAATCTTCAATCAGGTTCCATACCCGATTTCTATATGCTGCCAGCCTTTTATTGTGACATGTATATTGGCTACGCACTTGCCTGATAACTACTTCTGAATCTCCTTTAACCATCAAGGTAGTAACTTTCTTCTTATGTGCGAACATCATCCCCCGAGCTAAAGCTTCATATTCTGCTATGTTGTTAGTGCATCTAAACTGCAACTTGTAAGAAGCAAAGAAAGTTTTCCCTTTCGGGTTGGTTAATTCAATCCCAACACCACAGCCTATTTTGGACTTGGATCCATTAAACGTGAGGGTCCATAGTTGATCATGAGCCGGGGTTGATCCCTTTGAGGTTATTGTGGGCATTTGGATAAGATGAGCCGTAGGTGGGGCCACTTGATCTTTTGCGTCAAACATTGGGAAGGGGTGTTCAGTAGGTTCCTCAGGTGCAATTTCTAGTTCTTGCTTAGATATATTATGTAATTTGAGGCTATCCTTTTGACAATCACTTGTATCTTCGATTAATCCCTTGAGTTTTAGTATACTTGTGAGTGCAGGGGTATCAAACAAACCTTGGGGTTTTTCTTTGTAACTATGTTGATTTGGTATTGTGACCTGGGTAAGTTCAAGTTGAGGAGGGACTCCCTTTGAAGGTATATTATCCCTGGTTAACATTATTGCATTTTGGGCTTCAAATGAGAGGTGATCTACAACGGTCTCAAGGTGACTTAGGCTAGTTTCCTCAGTTTGGGAAACATGATTTAAAATATTGATGCAGGGTTGGCAAGTCAATTCCAAATGATTTTGGTAATGTACCCTGCACCAATTAGGGAGTAGAAGAATCTGCAAATTGATATCTTCCCCTAAGACTAGCTGATCTTGTTGCAACTTCTTGATCAATCCCTATTGGTTTTCATTAATCATGGGATCACGGAATTTTTGTGTTGACAAATCTTTAGAATGAAAAACCGAAAAGGTTAAAATTTCTTCTCTTTATAAACCCCTATCTTGGTTTCAAAATAAGCTACCTCATTGGGACAATCATACTCAGTGATGATATGCTTGAGGCGAGGTTCACTTTCAATCCTAATCTGCGTAGGCACTCCCCTCCATGGTAGCCACATATGTGAAAAGTCGAGTGAGAGATATCCCCCTATACTTTTAATCAAATCTCTGCTCAACAACATACCATAAGTCTCGGGAATGTCTGCTACTTGAATATCTATATTGGTTAAAATCCTAGGGTCAGACCCTACTTGCACATGTATATTTCTCAATTATCCAACTACATTAACCTCTATTTTATCAAGTTGGATGACCTTCTTGTTTGTTTGGATAGGGTTCAATCCCAATTTCTTGCAAATAGAAAATGGCATAACATTGCCAGAAGCCCCTGAATCTAGTAGACAATTATGTAGATTCTTCCTATAGATTCTTAAACTTAAAAGAAATGGTGGGGTACTTACTTTGCTTATGTACAAAGTTGCCTTCATGTCTGTAGTAGGTGCCACCTTATTTTTCCCTTTTGATTTATCATCTTGTTCCAAGGATTTTAGCATTATCTCTCGTTGGGCAGGGCACCACTTTAGGATGCCAAAATATGATAGAGAGGTTTTCTGTTTCTACATCTCAGAAACAATATCAAATTTTGTGTTATAACTTGCATTACATTTAGTAACACTAGGTGAATTACCTTTGTTATGGAAGTCAGGTGGACCTTTTGGTGGAGGAGGGTTATTGTCAACACTTTGATTCAGAGGCACCATATGATTAGGTGGTGCTGATGTGGTGAACGGACCCTTACTCTAATTTCTTAGGAAGTGTCCTCCCTTGGTCTGAAAGGCTTGGGCATCATACATATCTTCGTCTGGTTCATTCTCATTTTTCATTGGGAATGAAGGTTCTTCCTCAAAGAGGTCATAAGTCATTGCTGTATCTACTGAGCCACCTTCTTTATTTGAATTCCCTTGGAACGTTTGGGCATCTGCCTATGCCATCTTCACGAATTTCTCCATTTCATGGCAGTTTACCTCGGAATGGGTTGCAGTATCATGCAACCTGCACCAATTAGTCATAAAATTAAGGTCAGCCACATTTGCAGTATGTGTCTTGTCCTCATTAGCGTGATAATTGTGAGAAACTCCTCCGTTATTTGGCCCTGTATTCCATTGTCGGTTGTTATTTGGCCTCTGGTTATATCCTCTATTCTGGTTTTGATATCCTTGGTTAGGGGATTTTTGGCCTTGATAATTTCTTTGGCTATGATTGTAGTTGTTCGAGTAACTACCCTGATTGTTATTGCTCTGATTCGGATAATTACCTTGATTTTGAGAAGGGTTCAATCTAAGCTGAGCCATGTCATTTGTGACTTGAGACAGAGTTTTATTTAAGGTCTCCACCTCGTTTGTGAGTTGGAATGTCTTTTCACTTTCAACACTCTTAGCAACAAGTGGCTGACTGGCATGATTTGGTGTTCTAGCTTGGTTATGATGACCATGCAGACTATGATGAGCCTGTGATTGTTGAAAGAAGTCAGAAGTTCCATTGGAAAAGAATGGAACAGGTGATTGAGTTTGCAACTCAGACATAGGTCCATAATGGGAAGGAGACATCCCTGGGACAGTATTGAATAAAGGGGTTGGGCTAGACATCTGATACCCCATTGAAGGAAAACCTCCTTCCAAACTTCCTTGTTGAAAACTAATTTGTTGTTGCAGCTTAATGGCTAGATGATAGACTTTGGACATGGAATCAATATTTGCTGGTTGATATGTCCTTTGTAGGAATAATCCAATCAAAGGGTCTATAACTCTAAAGTATGCTTGAATGGCACTATTCTCAACAACTAGATAGGGGTCCTGTAGTCTCCTATACATTTGTTGAAACCTAGTATTAAACAAGGGCAAGGATTCACATGGCTCCTTCCTAATGGTAGCAAATTGGTGGAACAAAAGGGCTGGATCCACATAAAATCTGAACTAATTAATGAAAGCATTCTCCAAGTCTATCCATCTCAGAATAGAACCTTGTGGAAGATTAAGATACCAGTTGTACGCCATATCCCCTAAGGAATAAGGGAACAACCTACAAACTACATCATCGTGAGCTATCTGAGCTCTGGTACAAGCATCCTTAAAAGCTTGTATGTTCTCTTCAACACTCCTTGATTCACCATGAATGTATTTGGGACATAATTTCTCAGGATTCTTAGGCATATCATGAAAGCCTCCAGGAATAGTCCCCAATGGAGAGGGATTATTCTAAAAAAATGCCATTGGTAGTGGTAGTGGTGGTTGAGCTAGCTGTTGGATGGGTTGAACCAGCTGTGATGGCACTTGAGATGGATTCGGTGGTGGATTGATAGGTATCCACTGGGGTATTGGTGAAAATCTTGGTAGAGTGAGCGGAGCTGACAAGGGTGGTATGATGGTTGCCCCAGTCTTGTGAATCTTGTGTCTTATTGGGGTCTTGAGTTCTATCAAAGGTGGTGAATTTTTAGCTGATCGAAGAACTCTATGGGACCTCTCTGGTGAGAAAAACCCAGTATTATCCAGTTTGCTCTGAGAGCAAGGCCCTCCTTCTAGCACCATTTTTCTATTGATGGGTCAGATGAGCACAACAACAGTAAACAAAATATTACTATTCTTCTCTCCTGAAAGAGAAAGAATAATGCATGGATATCTAACTCCCAAGGTCTTGGTAATCGGTTCTCGTTTGTGCTGATTTCACTCAATGGTTGATGTGAACTATAATGTTCAAGGGGCCTGCTGGTGTTGAGCTTCTGGATTGTTCTAAGATCAAACATAAATTCAAACCTACTTTAACTGGGTTTTTAAAGAAACAGAAAAAGATATATCAAAGCTTTGGAACTGAAGAGAATGATAATTCATCCAACTTAACCAGACTTGTTACCTTTCAAGGAATTGCTAACTAAAACTGGAGAACAAAATTAACTTGTGATTAACACAGAGTTTCATTCATTCATAGTGCTAACTTCAACAACAGATTGTAAATCACCATTTAGACAAAACATAAAATAAAATTTCATTCCTTGAAAGCTTTGCAAATCAAATGATTAACCCAAGATAACTACCATTCTGAAACACAATATGAAGTAGATTTAAGTTTGGTTGCTTCTACTGTTGGTGAAACAGATAAGTAACACTTACAAATCTGGCATAATCACCAGTGTATAGAAAATCCATGTCTTCAAATCATCTCCATCTACACTAAGAAAACTTGAAAGATACATTACTACCTCTACTGAATCTAGCTCCTACTCTATTCTACTCTTAAGTTTCTCTACTTTCAAAAAATTCCTACTGTTCAAAATCTATCTCTCTCTATGTATCTCCTTTTTCTCTACTCTTTCTCTGAAATCTCTATCTATCCTCTACTCTACCCTGTATCTCTAAAAAGAGGCAAAAATGCCATATATATAGAACGTGCCAAAAAGAATGTGCTAGCCCCTGCTTTAGGGTTTACAAAAATATTAGTCTGTTACAGAAGGGTCGACCCTTAGATCTTTTGGAATAAAGCTCCCGATGCATTAAATGTGCATCCCCGGTGTCCATGTCGGTGAAGGAGCACCCTTAAGAGTAGCCCTTAGATCTTTTGCAACCATCACAATAACTTCTGGCCTCCGTGTCCACCTTCGAACTTCCATCAGAGCTACCTTGAATGTTTTGGAGCACCATCATAAATGTAGATCTTTGCCAGTAGAGATCCCAGCTGTCACTGAGACTCGTGGCCTCTTCTTCCTTTCAGATCTTCTGCATGTTAACCTCCTTTGGAAACAACATCTGAATCTCATGTTAGATCCCCACACCATTATTCACCGAGCTGCTCCATCACTTTTGATCTCAAAGTAATATCCATGTCGTTCACGCTCTGTTGATCTTCTTCATAGGATGGTCACCACAGTCAAATTGCCAATGATTCATCCTCAGCCTCCTTTGATTGGTGGAACACATGCCACGAAAGCTTTTTAGGGGGGTAAAAAGTTCCTTAGACATAATCGCATGTCGATGAGACACTAGCCGTGTCTCCCCAATGTGATTATACTTCACATCAACATCAGCATAACATACAACTGTCGGCAAGAGTTCATAGCGAGTGGCCAGAGTCATAGCAATATCCCAAAATTATCACCAAGACAATCGCTATCGGCAAGAGGTTATAGCGGGCGCTAAGAGTCATACCGATATCCTTTTCCATTGGAAAGTCCATCACTATTGGCAAGACTCCCCTTAGTTAACAAGATGTCATACCAAAGCCACAAACCTTTGGCGAGACTTCCATTGGTCGGTGAGACATTACATCGAGCCACCCTTCTTTAATTTCAGCAAGACCTCATTCTCTCGGCCAAACATCTCCCCGAGCTCAAAACATTACATCGAAGGGAGAATCCTTCGGTGGGACTAACAACCATCAACGAGACATCTCCCTGAGCGCCAAACATTTCGGCGAGACTTTACCCTGTCGGGGAGACATCACCCCGAAGCAAACCCTTTTGCCGAGACTTCCACCATTCGGCCAAACCTCATAGCGAATGCAAATCTTTCTCCCCGCTGACGGCCTTGTGAACAACTATCGGCCAGACTTTCATTTATCGGCAGGACCTTACTCCGAAGCCACCTCGTTTCGGCGAGACCTCATTCCAGTCGGCGAGTTACATAAAAACTCATGGCGACTGAAATGTCTGGGCGACCGTTGTATTTCAAATGAATAGAACGCACTGCTAGTCAGAAAGACAACAAGAGGGTCTCACTGACTCTCTTCTTTGAGGAATTTTATGCCAAATCCAATTGAGGTATGCTTTCCTAGTGACTCCTTTAAGGAATGCATCAGGGGCATGATTTAATCCTGCAAAACAATGTCTCCATTAGTCCTCAGAAGCATATATTTTTTTCATCATTTCATTAGTTTTAACAAAAGGAACCCAACTCCAGCTGAGGTAGAACCAAATATGACAGAACAAAAGACAGACTTAGGAGGAAAACAAAGGAATTCCTACAACCAATCCAGACAACCAAAGGCAAAGAAAACAAAAGAAAAAGGGGGACCCATTTTGTTCCAGAATAAAATGGGGTGCTTATGCAAGGCATAACAAGAGGTTTTTAGGCTTGCAAGGGCGGCAAAGAGCTGTTACTTTCAAAGTGTAACTGCCAGGACACATGTCTCAAGGGTTAACCTTCTAGATTATGTGTTTTGAACTTGGGAAACAGACAGGATTCTAGTGTGCCACACAGACATCCAAAGCTTATTTTCTCAGAAAATGCGTCGCCAGGCTTCTGTTGCTCAGCCACTTGTCCACATGAAGTCAAAATCATGAAATTCCAATCCATGGGATTTTGTCATTAATATCTGAAGGTGCCATAAATGCTAGGCATAAATGTCAAAATATGGAATTACCCCTAGGTGCAAATCTATGATATTACATTTTTCCCCCACTTTAGTGGGCTTGATTTTGGAAATAATCAGCGTCACTAAAGTAGAAAAAGAAATTTTTTACACGAAGTTTTTAATTTTACATATTTGCGTGCCAACAGAGAGAGACCATAGTGGCTACTATAGCCGAGCTAACCAGAACTAAAGGTTCCCCCAGCGTCCGAGCTCAACAAACAGTATCAGAATGATCACAAAAACTGTTCAAGGTTCTAACTTGCAAAACTCAAATTTTAGGTCAGTGTCAAAAAATCAGAAGAAAGCTACCATGAAGAGAGGAATGATCAAGAAAAAAGTCATCGATTCAGAAGAAAAATATGATCAAGAGATGACCTTATGCCCCCTCCTGAGTTTTCCCCTAGCCTAGTGGGGAAAATTTAGGAGAAACCGGGAAGCCACAAGTCTTAGGAAAAATGGGCCCCAGGGGGCCTATATATACCTAGGTGGGCCCCTAGAAGGGTCATTTTCACTATTCATCGCAAGCAAATTGTTGACTTTTGTGAGAGAAAAGTCAACAAAATGCCTAGCAGGAGAGAGTACGAGGAGCCGAGGCTGGAGCAGCTATGTCGGGACATCACCGAGGGTCACAAGGTGGACCAAGTAGGCCACAAACTCTCATTTGTTGTAATTTTTATGTATTTTTTAGAATTTTCCCATTGGCGAGGTGCACAGGCACACCCTCATCCAAAAATTGCGTTGTCGTTCTCGATAGGCGCTGTAGTCTTATATGCACACTGTCATCTCAAAGATGTGTTGTTGTCTTCGAGGCAATCATGGTAGTCAGGGGATGTATGCGTGGCGTGCAGACGTCTACGCGTCACGCATAAGTCTTAACTATTTTTCTTTTTTTGATGCAAAATTCTAATGTTTTGATTCAAAAATTTTGGTTACTTTTTGGTAGGAGTACCGAAGATTCGAGAGCATCTTGGAGGGTGAGCATTTCGGCTTGTTCGTGAGTAGAGGGACCGCCTATCAGATGATGAGGTCACACTCTTAGAGCGGGTCGGTCTCTGGCATGTGTTCACCATGCCGAAGATTAGATAGCACGAGTGGATGCTAATAACCCTTATGGAGTGATGGGATGCCACTACATCATCGTTCCAACTACCATGTGAAGAGATGACCGTTACTCTTGAGGACATCTATCGGATCCTCGGGCTACCCATCCGCAGATGGCGGGTGGCTCTCGACGATATGCGATCAACATGGGAGCGATCAGAGGGCATCCTCTACTGCACAGGGAGGACTGATGATGATGACACAGGTCATATCTACATGCACTAGTATGATCATGCAAGGACCACAACACTGCTGAGTCATGGTTGTTACCGTTGCCTTCTGAATTGCGACAGACGAGTGAGGCTCACACCTACATGAGGGCCTTGTCTATACTATCAGGGAGATGGTGGAGCACAAGATCATTTTTTCCTGGGGGCACAACATGCTTGCGCACCTCTACCAGGAGTTAGGCCGGTACGTACACTATGAGTACTGCAGCCTCGCAGTGTGCACACTTTTGCAGGTGTGGGCCTTTGTCCACATCATATGCACTGGACTAGTTGGTTTTCCCCAGCGACGGTCATATCGGATCCCCATGGCCCACTAGTATGACATGATGGGCTAGTGGAGATTTGGAGGCCTATAGTTTTGGTGGCTACAGTTTGACACTCTCACTGTGGATAGGGTCTGATGGAGACCCTACCAATTTTTCAAGTGGGTGGATGACAACAGGTTCCTAAGGAACCTGTAGCGAGATTGCTTTTTGGTCGGCCAGAGGGATTTTGTTATAGTACCTTATTACTGGAGTCGAGTCATGTGGCAGCATAGCTAACCAATACCATACAGGCAGATATGCCCACTTACGCTAGGGCCCATAGGAGTGCAGCGAGGGTTGGGGATTGCCCTCGCCCCACTATTACTGATATTGTCCCCTTTGATGATGATGAGCCTGACTATGATCTACTGCCTGTATCGACGGTAGACAATGTCAGAGTGGAAGTTGACTTCACATGGTGGTGGGAGAGGCATCATCTTGCTCTTGTGTTCAGTGATGATACTCTGAGAGGAGATCCTGGTCTACATGAGGACTTGCCCTCCCAACTGCCGTAAGACAAGAGGAGAGGCCGATAACAGGTCAGGGAGGAGGAGGCACCATAGGAGGAGGAGGTAGTAGTACCGAGGCCAAGGCAGTGGAGGAGGTCAGATCCCCCACCAGCTACACCTATCTCTTCGACACCACCCTCTTCTTTTGTAGCTGTGGTGCTAGTGGGACCAGGAGTGGCCACCGAGGTTGGCGGTGCAGGTGTGAGCACTGATCCTCACCTTGACCCGTCATGATAGCCAGGGGACCCAGGTATACATGATTCATTATTTATGTTTTGTACTTTTAGTTTTATGATATATGTATCTATACATGCCATGCGATACTGATACCTTTTTCTTTCTTTGTAGTTGTAGAGGATGTACAGGGATGGATTGGGCTCATAGCTCAGTGTATTTTAGAGGTTGCCCCTATTGTATAGATTTAGGGATTAGTTCTCGAGGCGTACCAACCAACATCTGTGGGACGTCATGCCCCCAGCTTTGAGCTGGTTGCACACCTACGAACTACTTACGAGGAGCGGGGCATAGAGATTGTCCAGCTCACTGCAGAGTTGACAACTATCTGAGGGAAACATGACTAGCTGTTGAGGGAGCTGCAGATGGCACTCGCCAAGAGAGATACGACAATGAGGAGGGTTGATGCTGTTGAGCAGGCGTGTGATGCCCTCTAGATTCATCTTGATGACCTCGGTGAACAACTGACGACTATGATCCCAATAGATATTCAACGACTGCGTGATCAGTTGCGAGGGGCAGAGTTGACGATATCTTCTCTACAGGGGGAGATCAGGGGGATGTAGGCAGCTATGTCTATATCACACTCACATTGCTCACACTCCATGACCACCGTACAACCTCTCCCATGGCTTCCAGAGCATTCGCCAGAGCCAGAGGGTTCTAGGAGCCATGCACCACAGTGATCAGGGATTCATCATTAGTTTTGTGCATATCATTTTTCGTAGCGAGATACATATACATTCATATATACTTGTAGATCTTTATGTATAGACATATATTCAACAACCACTCATTTTTTTATAGTAGTGGCCCGATACATGTACATGACATTGGATACGTACATTGTGTATATATATACATCTATTCTGGTCTCATGGCGTTGTTTATCTGGATGTGTATGTTCTCTATTTTTTCACACATGTTTATGCTAAGGATGTCATATTCTCATGTGGATGTATGCCTACATTATATGCTAATATTATTTAATAAACACACATGATTGTATGTTAATGATGATCTAATGGACACACACACACGTGCATGTGGTCATTCATAACACAAAAATTCTCATAATGTGTTAATGAACAATGTCAACATATGTAGTTCCACTGCCCTTCTTATAGAGAGAGCACCATATGGATGACACATAGGGCACTATGCGTAGTATTGACGAAGATGCAAATGTGCATTAATAGGTTCTTTTAAAGGTGTTCCATCCATAGATGATAATCCATAGGTGTCGAACCATATACATAAATTACAATGTAAGGGCCTAACCAGTTAGGACTAAAATTTCCTCTCTGGTCGGGCGGTGCATTAACATTTCTTTGATTTTTACAGAGAACCAAATCCCCTATTTTAAAGGTTCTAGGGAGCACACTTTGATTGTACTATTTAGAGAACCACCTTTGATAAGCTTTAAGATGTTTGAGGGCTCGTAAACGATGCTCATCGAGCATCTCCAACTGATACAAACAGTTAACTCGATAGGTCTCATTGTCAATTAGCACCTTAAGGGAAACTCGTAGAGACAAAATTTCCAACTCCAAAGGGATGATAGCTTTGGCACCATACATGAGGTTATAGGGCGTTGTTCGCGTAGTTGTACGAACACTTGTGCAATAGTCCCATAAAGCATACGTTAGTTGAATGTGCCAATCTTTACCATGTTTGTTAACTGTTTTACGAAGAATAAGCTCAAGAGTTTTATTACAGGCTTCTGCTTGGCCATTAGATTGTAGATAAAACAGTGTGGAAATCCTATGTTGGATGTGAAATTTCTCGAGGAACTACTTCACTTCCTTGTTTTTAAATAGTGTACCATTGTCAGAAACAAGCGTAGCAGGCAATCCAAATTGAGAAATGATGTTATTCATAAGGAAACTACAGATAGCTTCTACGTTTGTGGATCGGAGTGGTATAGCTTTGACCCACTTCATGAAGTAATTTGTAGTGGTAATGATAAAGGCATGTCCCTTGGAAGAGGGAGGTGATATCTTTCCAATAATATCCAACCCCCACTTAGTGAGCGACTAAGGGGAAGTTTGATTTTGTAACTCTTGGGAAGGTGCACAAATAAGACGACTGTGTTGTTGACATTGAGGGCACATTTTGACAAAGTCAAAGGAATCTTGTTCCATCATTTTCCTATAGTATCCCATGTGTATTAGTCTTCTTGCTAAGGATTTACCACCAAAATTTCCATCCCCAGAGCCTGCGTGAGCTTCCTTAAGGGAAAGGGGTATCTCTGCCTTGGTAAGACGCTTGAGAAGCAAGCCATTATAGGATTTCCTATAAAGGATGTTAGATAAGATAACATAGCGAACTGAAAGCTTCCTCACAAGAATGCGGTTGTTCTTTGTCACATCATCATGGAAGTTTCTAGTCTTTAGATAGTTATAGATATTAGAAAACCATTCACCAGAGTCCACATGGGAACACATAGGGGACTTGGCTTCAGGTTCTTCAGGAACCGTGGGGGTTCACAAGACTTGGACCATGAAATGGTATTTTTTTGTATCTTCTTCAGAAGGTACCAAGGAGGCTGCACTCACCATGGTATCAACATGTCTATTTTCTCTCATAGGGACATTAAATCTATTGTGAAAGAAGAGATCTATTTAAGAAAAGACAAGGCAAGGTCCCCGTACCGGGACAACTTACTTTGCTTGGCTTGATAGGTTCCCGTTATCTAGTTCACTATAAGTTCAGAGTCGCCTAGGATACAATGATGTTATTGGTACAAGGGAAATCTAGTCAAAAGGATAAGGGAACTAGTTTACCCTAGAGGGATATTAGAACCATGCCCGCTCCAGAACTAGTTTGACATCTTGATCCGTCGAAATACATTTTCCATTCAGAGTCGTGATTGATTACAAAAATGTTTTCATCAATAAATAAATCCAAGCCAGGAAAGGAGCGAGGTGAGGGAGCATCTACCAACTGATCTGCAACCACTTGACCCTTTATTGATTTATGAGTAATGAACTTTATGTCGAACTCAGAAAGCAACATAACCCATTTCGCTAAACTCCCTGCCAGGTCAGTGCTAGAAAACAAATGTCTTAAAAGATCTATTTTTTCTATGACGCGCATTTCAGCATGGAGGAGATAGTGCACATTTTTTCTATGAGAGCAAGGCATTGTTTCTCCATGGAGGAATAATGGGTTTCGTAGTCAACCGAGATACGACTAATGTAGTAGACCGCTCTTTCCTTCCCAGTGTCATCATATTGAGCGAAAAGAGTTGCCAAAGCATATGGTGATGCAACAAGGTAAAGCAGAAAGGGTCTATCTTGCATAGCCAACATCAATACGGGGGGATTGGCCAAATAGGCTTTGATTGACTCAAAGGATTTTTGAAATTTCTCATCCCATATGAAGCGAACATCCTTTTTTCAATAAGCAAGTGAAAGGAAGGGTATGATTAGCTAATTGAGATATAAATCTACAAATCGCCTGAATCTTCCCTTGTAAACTTTGCAACTTGGTAATATTCCTTGGTGGAGGCATGTTAATGATGGCATCAATATTTTTAGTGTCAACTTCAATCCCACGATGAGAGACTATAAACCCCAGAAGCTTGCTGACGTCAACGTCGAAGATGCACTTAAGGGGGTTTAGTCTCATTTTATAGAGTCAAAGTCTTTTGAAAATAAGATAAAGGTTCTTGGGATGATCCTGACGGGTTACTGATTTTTCCAATATGTCATCAACGTAATCCTCTAAAATCTTGTGGATAAAATCATGAAGTATTAGGGTCATCACCCGTTGGTAAGTAGCTCCCGCATTCTTTAACCCAAAGGGCATGACCACATAGCAGAAAGTACCCCGTGGGGTAGTAAAGGCTATCTTGTATTGATCATCTGGGCTAATACGGATCTGACTATAACCCAATAATCCATCCATGAAGGAAAGTAATGCATGGCTTGCAGTCGAGTCGACAATCATATCTATATTAGGCAGCAGAAAATCATCTTTAAGAGAAGCCTTGTTAAAATCTCAAAAGTCGATACATATGCGAATACGACCATCAGGCTTACTAACGACAACTATATTCAAAATCCAAGGGGAATAATTGATAGGACAGATAAAGCCTGCTTTCAATCATTTCTCTATCTCAGTCTTGACCATCAATGCCACCCTGGGATTGATCTTTCATATTTTTTGCTTAACCGGCTTGGCATTAGGACTTAGAACGATATTATGAACCACTATAGATTCGTCAATACCGGGCATATCCTCATATTTCCAAGCGAAGATGTCAAGATGAGAGTGTAAAAGATTAAAATGTTCATCTGCTTCTTCCAAAGAGAGATATTTTCCAATTTTGATCACTTTTCCAAAGGATGTAGGACCCGTGGAGATTTCAAAAGTGTCCCCCTTAAGGAGGGAGTTACGGTCCTCATGATGAGGTATCACAATGTCATCACTGGTGTTGGATAGAGGGTCTTCCTCATTAATACTCAATACAAACTCTCTGAAATATGCTTGCCTATGCAAACAATATGAGAATCATTTTTTGTGGTGATACAGAGGCAACAGGGAATAAGCACCTAGAAAATCCTCTAGTGATTCGTCTGAAGAGAAGACATCGAGAGGGATTTTCTCAGCTTTCTCCCTTTCCTCTATTAACTCAGGGTGAACAAGGTTTAACGACTCAATTGAAATCATATTAACACTCCACCAAGGCTTTTTCTTAGACTGTTCAATGGAACATCCTAGTCCTAAATAGCGTCATTGCGACTTAAGTAGGATGGGGACTTGAATTACTTGCTCGACATCCTTGCTCGATATGCCCTAGGCATTTTTTCCCATAGCCATATTGAGAAGCGAGTTCATATCCGAATCCATAGCGAGTTTGCAAAACCTCAGGAGGCGGTGGATCCACATAGAGCATTTCGTTCCACCAACGGATGTCAAACATTTCTACAGGGGTACTTCCGCCTTCCTTGCCAGGCTCACAAATTTTAATTTATTTTGTAAGAGGAGGATTGTTTTCCTTAGTGCAGGAAGGAGTGGTCTCTTGAACAGGGTTACACTTCTTCTCCTTTGCATGAGTATTATCCACCTTTGTGTTAAGGGCACTTGGAAGTTTAACGCAAGAGGGATTCACCTTATATTCCACAATAAAGAATTCAAAAAATTTAAGGGAACACCAATCATCTCCAAGGAAAGCATTTGTTTGGGAAGTTGATGAGGGAGATTTAGGATCTCTTGCTTTAGGTGGTTCTTCATTTCTGATACTTGCCCTGGGGACAACTTCCACAGAGGGTATTGATGAAGAACATGCCATAGCATCGACAGTCAAAGGTGGAATACAATTATTGAGGGTAGATATAGTCGAAGCGTGACGGACGACAACCAATTCACAAAGGCGAATGCCTTCCGGATCCTCTTTAACTGTAGCTACTCAATTATTTGTGACAAATTTCAAAGAACAGTGTAAAGTAGAAGTTAGCACACCCATAGCATGGATCCAAGGTCTCCCTAAGAGGAGGTTATAAGGTAAGGGTTCGAGCATCACATAGACCAATGTGGGTAAGGTAACAGGGCCTAGCTGCAAAGGTAGTATTATCATACCTAGAGCTTGGCGGCCAACGTTATCGAATCCAAAAATGTACAAGGAGGAAGCTACTAAAGAAGATGAATCAATCTTAATTTTAGGTAGTAGGTCCATACTGCAAACGTTGAGAGCCGAACCGGTGTCAATGAGGGTGCGCCTAATACCGATGTTAACATTGACTATAATCATCAAAGGCTCTGCTTACTTTTGCACATTCAGAGGCGGGAGTTCTTGCAGGTGGAACGTGATATTTGGAAAATCCACACGAATATGAGCCAACAACACATTAAAATCCATGGGCCTAATGGAGGTAGGCAATAGAATCTTTTGTAAAGCTTCCTGAAGCATCTCTTGATAAACCAGAGTGGTCTGAAGCAAGTCCCAAAGTGATATGTTGGCCGAAGTAACATGAAGTTTCTCAACAAGATCATAATCGCCTAGTGCTTTGTTCGTAGGCTTAGGTGCTGAAGGAAGGATTAGTTGAGAAGGTGGTAAAGAAGTAGGGACAAATGGTTGTGAAGTAGGAACAAAAGGTTGTTGATTCAAATTTTGTTTATTGCTCCTTGTAGGATATGTGTGTCTGAAAGTTTTATAAGATGTGGAGTCTGTAGCTTTTGCGAACCTTGAGTACAAGTCTGGTGAATCACTATGACATGAGATTCCATAGATGGAAGAGTTGGCTGGGGTCACGTAGATGATGGGTTTCTTAGGGCTCAGAGGAGCCACTAATACTACCACCACATTTACTAATCCCTTAGCCTGTCGAGAGGAGACTTGTTCAAGAGATTTACGGATAAGGGAGAGTGCTTCTAAGAAATCATCTAGAGCATCCTCTAGCATATCGAAATCTTCCTCAGAAAAGTCATTATCATGAATGTGCAACATCGCAAAGAAATTTTTGATGTTCATGTTGGGTTCACCAAAATGTGATACAAGGGGGATTCGCTGCACATGGGTCTCTCCTTTCTCGAGAGATCACCAAGGAACGAACTACCCTTATACACCTCAAAATAACAAATTAATAAAATAATAAAGAACTAAAACTCAATTATGCTTTGGGAAAAAACTATCAAAGACCCTGAGAGAGCCGGACCAAAGGATTCCAGTCTCAGAAGAGGGATCTCTCGGCCAAAAGATGTCGACGCAGTTCTAGGACGCCAGCGCGGTGTGCTAGCATCCTGAGCAACAAAGAACTCAGGAACTCAACAGACAGAAATAGATCCTACTTCCAAAATCAGGAGTAGTCCATATGGGACTGTTTGACTAATTAGAAAACCAAATACTGAAGTAAATACAAAGATGCTTGGGGAAGGCTTACCTTTCTTTGGACATTCGAATCTTCACTCTGAGCTCCTTCTCATGACCTACACACAAAAGACCAAGGAGAAAGTTGTTGGGTGGCTGTGTAGGGGCCTGCCTCAGTTAAACCCCACTTTGGTGTTCCCACCTCCACAGACAGTCAAGTTGGAAAGGAATGCTAAAGAAGTGAACAAAGCATGTGGTGAAAGCAATACCCGCTCAGGAGTAGAACCCGCACCATGGAATAGAAAACAAATGAATATAAAAGGAAAGTGTGTGTGAGAGAGAGAGCGATACCCATGGGCCAAGGCCCTCTCTGGAGCACACAGACGCACCACTGAGTGCTTGCTTGAGAGCTGTTGTTGTTGCTGGGAGGACCTTAGTTTGGCATGGCTTCACATGTGAGTGCACTGCTATCAAAGAAGAAGTCTCAAAGTTGGAGCAAGTGGAGAGAGATCTAGTTTGATGTCTTCCAACCCTCAAATGAGAGGCATAAAGAATTTTTTAGGCTTGCAAGGGCGGTAAAGAGCTGTTACTTTCAGAGTGCAACTGCTAGGACACATCTCTCAAGGGTTAACCTTCCAGATTCTGTGTTTTGAACTCGGGAAACAGACAAGACGCTAGCGCGCCGCGCAAACGTCTGCACACCACACATTCATCTAAAGCCTATTTTCTCAGAAAACGTGTTGCCAGGCTTCTATTGCTCAACCACTTGTCCACATGAAGTCAAAATTGTGAAATTTTGACTCATGGGATTTTGTCATTAATATATCAAGGTGCCATAAATGCTAGGCATAAATGTCAAAATATGGAATTGCCCCTAGGTGCAATTCTGCGATATTACAAATATGCATGTTAATATTAACATCTAAGCATTAGATGAGTTTTAAATATTTTTTTATTGTATAATGGTATAACATAATGCATATATTGATATATTATTCAATTTAAAGTGAACATGACATGAGTATAGTTTTATGTATCATTCAATTATGTTTCATGTTATATATTAGTATTCAAGTACATCCCAATGAAAAATTTGTAGTGGCAAATGGTAATTTCATAAGTTCATTTCAAAAAGTTGCATACATTAATTTTTTTTGAAATAAAGTTTTACATACATGCATTGTGATAGTACAAAATTGTATCTGTAATTTTCTCAAAAATACCTATCATTTTTCTTTACACGTATGGTTTATATATCAGTTTTGTACAATATATCATAAACCTACATTTTACATATCAAAGCCAGAATAGCATTTCTTTTAGATGAGTAATCAAATTTCTTAGTTCTAATGACTGTGCTTTTGATTCTTTATTCATCATTGTGAGTCTCTTCTTTCACATGAACTAGGAAGACACATTTTTGGAAAAGTATTTTTTGTAAACTTCATTTGATCCTTTTCGTGATGCTTCATAATGTTGAGTTCATTTGTTGTGATGCCCATAATTCCTTCAGTTGCTTTCTCAAAAGAAATCACCCAAGTTGAACCAGTGTGGTCTTCTAATTTGCATTGCAGTAGAAATCTATAATCACAATTAGGGAAAGTAGTTTGACATCTCTCATAATGCCATTAACCATTTCCTGTCTTTTCCACCTTTTTCTTGTATTTATTACTGTCAATTTCCAAGGGGTGGGCCATGTAACATAATTTGTCTTGCTTTATGAAAGACAATGTTGCTTTGACCAAAATGCATTATCCTTTCCTAGATAAACCATCTTTGTGAGTGTTAATGTCAACAAAATTTTTCAATGATGGAGCCTCTCTAACAAATGATTAGTCCTTTGTCATAGATTGGGAAATAAGATTCTTTCCTTGATCAACAAACCATGATCTCAATCGTTCATACTTTAGCATCTGCATATTTATGAGTAATTGGGTTGTGGGAATTGTGCCTACATATTTCCCTCCATAATCACTAATTTATACAACCTTTGCAACAAGTATTGGAAAAGTAATTTCACTACATATTTCTTGAAGTTTTTGACCTTCACTATTGCAAAAATCACCCCACATTGTCAAGTCAATTATGGAAGTTGACATATCCTTAATTTGTAGAGTTTGTTTTTGCGGTTGTGTGACATTCTTTCTGAAGATTGTATTGGTTTCACTAATTGATAGTACTATAAATATGATATCAACAATGGAATTATTTTCCATGTCCTTAAGTTCACTAATTGTTTTGAATTTTAAGTAAAGCTTCAGTATCTGTGTATTCTCATCTACACAAATTTCGACTATGGAAGTACTATCTATGAGAATTTCCCAATCATTGTTTACATTGTTGAATTTTTTATTTGTTTGTTTGAGGGTCCCATTGGAAATTATGAACACTTTCCCAATATCTATATCATACTAAAAAAGTTTTGGGATAGAATTAAAACATGTTGCTCTGATTTCATCACCATCAAAGTCAAGAAGGTCAAAACTAAAAAAATTTCCATCCCCATTTGCATTTTTGAAATGATGAAGTTCTTGTTTTGTCATCACCCTAGAATTTTTTGTCCATCATTTTTGGTAAGGATGCTCTGATAGGCATGCGTCTTTTGGAACCTTTGTTTCTTGCAAGATTTATTCCTATTTCATAATAATGTATAAATAATAGTCATGAAATAATCAATATTGAGATATAATATAATTTGTAATAGAGAATGTTTTGTTTGTGATAAATGCATTGAAACATTACAAATGACACATTTCATGGTTTCATATTATATTAAAACAAACATAAAGATAAATTTGAATTGTGGAAAATACAGTTAATCATGATAAGCATCTTTTTAGGATTGTTGTATGGTTTTATATATGATGGGAAGAAAATAGTCAATAATTAATTGTTAAATCATGTTCAAGAAGGTGATTGGAACTCACCTCTTCATTTCTTGATGATTTAATCGAGTTGATTCTTCTACTAAATTTTGCAAGGTTGACAAAGAAAGACATTTCTTCAACCTAGTCCTATAATAACACAATATGGAACAAAAATAAAGATGTTTTAGTTGGTAAAATTTTATAGTCCTAGAAAATCAGTTAATATGTGTGCAATGATCCAATAGTTTTTTGCCTAATTTTGTAAAGAATATAGAGTGATTCCAATTTCTATATCAAAGATTTGATGTAAACTATCAATGTATATTATTTGTTTGCTTTTTTGTTTCATAATTGGATGTTCAAGAAATGCATGGAAATATTAGATGATTATTTGTCTTTGTTATTTGAATTCATTAGGAATATACATACAAGTATTTACAAAATTCAAAATAGCTATGAAATATTTCAAACAACACAAGTTATACTAGATTTACATAGAAAGTAGTTCATTTACATAGAAGACATATGAACAATGTTTTTTACAAAATAGACATCAAATTCTCTATCAAAATACCGTTCATATGAGTTAAGCAATGATCGTCCAACACTATATACAATTCTTGTTTCTCTATTATAATTATCATTCAAAAACAACAGGAATTCTTCTGTAATTTATTTAGAAGATCCTTGTTCATATTATTCGTCATGTAACTTTTTGACATGTTTTATGAAACTTTTGAGCTATATCATCTATCTGAACCATGTTTTCTTCTTCAACCGCTACTGCAAAAAGTACTGCATCTTCAAGTTCACTAATGATGTGTTTAAAACTTGTTGAATCGATTTACATAACTTATCAATAGGCGTTTCAACATATATATTAGAATTTGTTGATTCCTCTATCGATGGTGGCTTTGACACAAAATTCTCTAGTTCACATGATTCATTTATCGTTGCCATTCTCTAAAAATCAAATAAGGCTAGTAAAAAAATTACAATTTACAATTGTAGTGTAGGAAATTGTATACCTTTACAATTTCACACTATGTTTGTATCCCCTTAATTAACTGGATTTAATTAAGCCTCTAATTGACCAAATTATGCATTCCAAAGCCTTATTATTCCTGTTTTGTGAAAGGGAAACCTATATTAAGCAATTTCCATCATTAATTAAATCACCATGGAAATTGAGTGTCCTAGAATTAGGTCCTGTTGGTTCCCAAATCTACTATCAATTTGAATCTTAAAGGGCTACCAGGCCTTATAGTCAAATTCAAGGAGAGATTTGGCCAATGAATGAGAGAGTGAATAAAATACCCCTTTCTCCCCTGTACTTTAGGCTCTGTTAAACCTAGGAGGGTGATCCAAACAGTGTGCTCTTAGATACTTGTGTGCCAAAGTATCAAACACACAGTGAATAGATAAATCTCCTTTATATTCTTAATAGACAAAATACCTTGAAGATATTGCTGAACTTCATTGAAGTGTACAGATTAAACATGAGAGCTATGATTCTTTGAATTCCACAAACACCCACAACAAGACTAATAAGTATATTTGATTTAAAAGATGATTAGATGCTACATTAATCAACAGTGTAACATGAATAACGCACTTAAATTAGTGTCTCATCCTTGGAACGGGGTCAACTCAAATACATACATAATCTGATAACAATTTTTACATCTGACAGTATATGAAGCTTCGAAATGTTTCCTTACAACATTTCAACATTGTTTTTTAACCTTTACTTCTTACTAGCATCCTAGCACTCAGTTCAATACAAACTTACAACCATATTAAAGTACCTACATTAATTCTTTGAATTAATAAACAAAAATAGAGCCACACATCCATCTGAAATTGATCTAGAGATAAATAAGACAACCTTGATTGTATTATTCACAATCTATAAAACCAATACACAGGAGAGTAAAACAATATCAAACTTGAAACATTTAGCATTATTTTTCCAATATTGTAATCAAAATTACATAAGTATTGACATAATCAGACCCTAAAACTTGACTCTAAAATGCTTTGTATTCTCATCAAAATGTTCTTTGTGATTAATTACAAAACAACCCTCTCCTAAAAAATGGAGTAAAAAAACACTTAAGGAAAAATAAAACCCTAAATGCTCATATGAAAAAGACACATGGTGTATTTAGGTTCATTGATTTGCAACTCCTTTGCTTGCTGAAGACTCTTCATCCTTGCCCCTGCATTCCTGCTTCATCATTAACCTGTAACAAAAAAATATTCTTCTCTTGGAAGACACGTCATTCCACTTTTGTTTGTAGTAGAAAATATTTGCTTATGAAAGAATAAAATTCTTCTGTGTTCACTCTTTACTTCACCAGGCTGCAAATATTCTCTTCTCTATAAAAAAAATTTCACCTCTGCTCTTTATTTTCCTATGCACATAACACTTATTCATCTCCAGGCAAATAAAGCACTCAGACTTTATAAAGGGGCCTTTTAAATTTATTTCCCATCATGCATCCATCCTTTAATATTTTATCTAAAAGTTCTTTAAAAATTTTACTTGGCAAGCTTAAAAAATAATTGCCACTTACATGAAGTAAATAAAATTTATTTGAACAAATTTTATTTATGCAAATCAGTCCTTTTAAAATATTTTCCTTTTAACAATTTATCGGGCAAAGTAAATTTTACCCTGCCCCCAGTTTGCATATTTTATTTAAAATATTGTCCTCTTGGGTAAAAATTTTTACTCATACCATTTCATTCACCCCTTCAATGAAAATGGAAAATAAAATTACCCATGCCTCTATGTTTTCATTTTGCATCTTATATTTCAACCTCCTTTCAAATAGTGAAAACCCAAATTTTATTGACACTTCACGTTTTAATGCTTTGCCTTTAATCACTTTGGTTGGGCCCACCATGGCTTCATCCATCACTTATCTCTGATGTAATAAGCAAGTGGAGACACCAATTAGCGATAGATGAGAAGCATCACATATTGCTAATGTGTTTAGAAGAATTTATATCAATCAGCGATACCCAATGAAGAAAGGGTAGCCTCGACCATCGCCAATCCAATATGGAAAAGAAGCATCAAATGAGAGATGTGCGAGTACAACAAAAATGCCCTAATTTCGATGCCCTGGTGCTCTGCAACTTCACAAATCCATTAATGGCATGCATCCCAATATTCACAGTAGCTTACATGAAACTCCTTTGATTATTGCTATCTCTGGCTCATGCCATTTGGTGTTCTCTCCTGAAAAGGTATTGCAGGGGCATCAACTATAAAGGTGTGAACAAATCATTTAGATAAACCTTCTAGTGCATCCAATGCCTTCAATCACAACATCATATATCTTCTGGCTTAATTCTCTTTACACACTTCCTCAAACATTCCCCTGGGCTATCGGCGCAAAACACATTCAACTTGCTAAATGGCTATTCTAATCTTTGCAGAGCAAGTATTCCATGATCTCTGGCCACATAGGATGCAAACAATGTTCGAGCTCTTTCAAGGCATGTTGGCTCATTTCATGGATCGGTCTACTCTTGGCGCAACATTTGATTCATTGTGCAGCTTCAAGTTTTTATGTTGTTACACTGCCAATATGCTTTGAATCGGTCCTCTCCTCATTTCGCATAGACTTCTAATAAAATATTCCTTTATCTTTTATGCATTGATGGCTGTGCATACCTTCAACATCACACCCAGTCACATATTTCCCTTCTCAATATATTTTTTCCATGCATAGGGGAAACATTGGGCTACGTTCCCTCCAATGTTTATTTGCTTCTTACTTGTACGATTCCGTGCTATAGGGCTCTGAAAGTTTTAATGTTGCTTTAAGCTATTGACTATGTTCACTTCCATGCCATGCATCAGATAAGAGGAATTTGATGTATTTTATTCATCTTGAGTGCATCTTTCATTCAATAGGTGAATCAAGTTAGACATTTGGAATGGGCGAGTGCAAACCATTTTGTCTAAAGGTTCTGTTTGATGCATCTTCAACGAAAGTAGCTCCAGAATGATGAGGAACACCAGCTAGAGGTTGCACAAGTGTTCCTATTGTAGGATCCAAAAATGATTTCTGCTGCAAACTATCAATCAAAGGCAGTGTTTCTGCTTCTGACATTGAAGAATTTGGGAAAACCTGATTACCTTTGATCCCTAGAGTAGGATATGGTGCTACAAAATACATTGGATGTGGTTGGTCAATTCCTTCATTGTTTGAACTTCTCTTGGATAAGCCATTTGATTGCTTGTGGATTGCACATTCCCATTGTAGTGCTTTGACTAGAGGGAAATTATCAACATCTTCACTCTTATTAAAAACAATATTGTCTTCTATTGTTCAACATTATAATGTGAATACATTATGCATGTGAAGCACCAAATGGTATAGAGTTTTATTATCAATAGTGAAGCTTCTTGCTATTTGTGGAGCTATTCCAAGCTTCCAATAATTCAACATGATTCATATGCAAACATACATTATTTTTATGCATAAGATCAATTACTAAATTCATATATTCATCCTTAATGCTTTTCATTGGTATCTCAGATTCATCACAACATGCTATTGGTTCATGGACAATTGAACATGCATTTTTATGCCATCTACACCAATGAATCCTTTGTGTGAAGGAGGAGTATCAACTTCAATTCCATGAACAAAGTTATGATTACTAAAAGGATGATCATGCTCAACACTACTGCTTATTTCAATCTCTGATTGCTTTGCATCATCTTCCTTATGTCACACAAAACCTTGAAGATACTTATGATTGTGTACCCCTACATATGCTTCCATGCTAAAGTTATTTATGCAAACAAGGATGTTTCCTTTAAAATGATCACATATCTAATTTTAATATCATCCCTTATCAACTAAAATACATGCAACCACATTTTCAGAAAACCTTCACATGTGTAAAGCATGTCGGGTCCCCATGTGGGCCCGACTAAAAAAAAAAATCATTTTCAAACAAGTGGCCCTCACAAATGTTCTGAAACCCTGTCTGTATGCATTCTAAATGCGAAAACTTGAGAAAATGTCTATTTAAACTTGAAGTTTTGCACCTCTGAATTCTGGCCAAAACCACTTGAGTAGCCTTTGGAATCAGCTTCAAAAACTGATCAAATCACCTCCCTAAGCCCTGAAAGCTAGCAATTTGGAAAAATGTTATATAGAGAATCCAGAGCATCAAATAGATGTTTATTATGATGCCCGAGGTGAAATATATCAATCCTCGAAGTTTCCTTCTCTGAAAATCTAGAAATGCTAATTCTGAAACCCTAAAAAAGTTCATTTGGAATGGGCTTTGAAAAAATACCAAATGAGGTGTTGGGGTACTACAAAATGGAAAAGTGGTAGATAAACATATAGGAAATCATGGGGAACATTCACTTTGATGTGCAGGTTATTAGATCACCAAATATAAATTCAAATGTAGGGGCACTTTTTGCAGATTTACATAGTTCAGTTTGCAAATATGAATAATTTGCAAATGGAATCAAGCTGGGAAACTTGAAAAATGGATTCACGAGGCTATGCCATCTGGCATGGGGCTTCATTAAGATACAAAGAATCATAGAAAAATATTGGTGGGGATTGACATTCAACTGGTGCAACATTGCAACACCTCAAAGATGGTCTACTCAGAAAGTTTAAACATCTACAAATAACAAACCAACTTTTGGACCTCCAGACAAGGGCATCAAAAACTTATCAAAACTGATAATGGGAAGTTGCAAATGGACATATGTCATCTCCAATAGGTGCTCAACACTTCCCCAAAGTGATTTTTCATGACAATTCATGGGTGTCAAAATATAAGCTCCCAAAGTGAGCTACTTAGGCTTATTTTGTAGGGTACCTCTAAGTGCATTAGGCAAAATTTTACATGGGCCCTCAAAATTTAGCCAAATTTTGGAGGTCCCAACAAGTCATAGGACCTATTCACCCAAGGGAAAATGGATCCCCTTTAAGTCCTAGAACCCAATTTTTAATATGTTTTTGGTGATATTTTAATGATTCAAATTCAAGTTTCAAATGTCATCTTTTGGAATCTAATTTTCAGTAAATTAGATAAACACCTATAAATACATATTATTTTTATCAATTCAAACTTAACATGCATAATATAAATTTCATATGAGCAAATATTATTGTCAAGAGCATTGAAGAGCAGATTTACCAATCATCTACAATAGCAATCAAAATCATATCATGTCCAAGTTATGTGTGTTCATGTCATGTTTTGGAGCTAACATTGTGATGTAGGTTTCAAGAATTCAAGCATCAAATCAAGCAATCAATCAACCCAATTCATGTGAGATCCAAGCCTTAGAGTGATGTGTTTGACTTCAATCCTCTAAGGGCAACCATTAAGGGTTTTGTGAGTTGTTCATTCATCAATTCCTTCATTTTTTCATTATTTCATTATCAAGGTTTAATTACCAAACATGGGGTTTGACTAAGGCAAACCCCCATTCACCCAAAAAAAACATTTTTCTTCTCTCTTTGTATGTGTAGATTTACAGGTGAAGAAGGACTGAAAGTTGATCAAAGGAACAATTTTGTATTGTTGGCAAAGTTGTCATCATTATTGTCAAGCTATGGAAACTCACCTACAAATTTTAATTATGGATTTTTGATAGTCAAACCTGGAGAAATCAGAAGCTTAGGTCTAGGATCAGAGGACTGCAAAAAGTATTTTTGGACACAGGACCCATTTTCCCTAGGGCGAACCAGTCCTGCTACAAGCCCTGAAACCCACTTTTTATCATAGGTGCACACTATTAGGCCCTTCTCAAATTTGCTTGAAAATTTTCATTTCTATTTTTGTTATCATAGAATTTTGCATTTCAAGTGTTAGGTCATATAAATCATTTAGTTGATGCACTTTAAATCATTTTGAAACATGTCAATTCAATCATTTTTTTCATAAGAAAGTAGAGACCCCGAAGATCCAAAATAGGGTTGACTCACCTTAAAGTTGGAAGTCAATCCTATCCCTTTGTGATCTTCTCTTTTTCTAATGAAATCAAGGGAAAGGGGTGTTTGAGTCCTAGGCCATTTTATCATTGGACACATTGATTGATTTTATTCCCTTTTTCCTCACCATTTCATTTTGGTGAACTCAACATTGTACATCATAAATTTTGATTTGGAAGTCTCTAAAACCCTAGATCTAGGATTTGCATTAGTTTATTTTGCATCTCATTTAGGGTTTCAAAATTATATTTTGCATCATTTAAATTCACAAAAATCCAAAAATCTTGCATACATCTTGCATATATTTCACATAGTACTCTACATAAGGGTGTCTTTCAGTCATTTACATAAAAAAATTCAGTCAAAATTGCATCTCAAAAGTTGTCATTTTGTTTGATTTTTGCCATCAAATTGCATGTGAATTTAATCATCAAATTCTATAAATTTGTAACTGAAAGAATCTATTTGCAACCTGAAACACGAAACTTAAACATTAACTCAAAAATTCAAAATTCAATTTTTCAAACCCCTATATAAGGACCCATTCACCTTTGGGCGAACCCGTCCTTATACATGTCATTTTTCAAATTTATGAGCAAAAATTTGTCTTTGTATGCTTTATTTCCTATTGTTTACAAATTTCAGTTTCAATTTCAAAAGTGGAAATTTTTTGTAGTTTGCATTTAAGTCAATTGATCAAAACAAGTGCATTGTTCAAAAATAAAATTTGCATTCAAAAGAATCATTTTTCAGGTTTTTGCATTTTAAAATCAGTAAATCTCATATGCCAGATCTGAAAAATTACAATATCTTTTCTTGTGTTTTCTCTTTTTAGGTACACTTTAGTTTGGTGAAACTTGTATGAGTATTACAACTTGATTTCCTATTACCAATACTTCGGTGAGCATAGTTCAAGACTCATGTCATCTTGTGTTGGTACATCCACTATAGATCTTGGGTTTTCCAACTTTTTCACTCATAATGTTGACATTACTCAACCCATGTTGGACTTTATCCCTGATGCTATGATTAGATACATTGACGTTCAACCTCATAAGGGCCAAACCAAATTGTCTCTTGACATTTCTTTCTCACAAAATGACATAATTAAACATGCATCTGATGATCCTCTTTACATAACTGGAAGAATCAATGACAAGACTACTAATGGGATATTAATTGATCCCGTGTGTATAGAGAATGTGATCACTTAGGAATTATTGTTTGTGTATGAACTTTACCAAGATTCTTATAAACAATTGAAAGCATGGATCAAAACACATAATGGTTTTGCTCACCCTATGATAGGTTTGATCACTCTCCCATTAAAAGTTGGACCAAAACAATTAGATGTCTCATTCTCCATCATCCTATCGTCAAACCAACTCCGTGTGAAGTTAGGCTACCCATGGCTATGCTCTATGGATGTTATCCTGTCGGTTATTCATAAATGCTTAAAATTTTCATTTGGCAATGAATTTTTTACTATGCATCATAGTGGCTTTAATCTGTTGTCTATCAATGGGAAATTTTCATTGAATTTATTTTGGCCTAAAATATGGAACCTATCAAGCCTCGTGAAGACTTCTTTTTCAAATCTTATCAAAAGTTCAAAGCAAAGTGCATAACATAATTATCCCTTAGAGATATTCATGAGTCCATGAATGTTACACCTTCCCAACCTATCATTAATGAACCTATGATTGAACCAAAATCCCTTCCAAGTAACCAAGACAAATCCACCACAATTCCTCCACCCATTTCCTACAAAATACCAAGAGATAACAATACAACTCCTTCGGTGCCTCCTAAAATCAAACAAGTTTATAAACCTAAAGAGATAGTGGTTGACCAAACTTTGATGGTTCCTTCCATTCCTCCCTTGTGGGAAGAAAAGAAACCAATGGTTGATAAACCCGCTCCTACAACATCACAACTTGAAAACCGTGCAAGAAGAAGCCAAAATGCTAAAGAGCATAGGTGTAAACGTGTTATTTCTCATCAGTTAAAAGAAAAGAACAAATCAACAAACCAAGATCAAAATCTAACTCAAACAAAGCATGATGATTCTCCACCTTCGCCACAACAAAAATATAAACCTACAATGGACATTATCATTAGACCTCCTGTTGTGATTAATTTGGATGACGATGATGAGATTGTTAAGATTGATGAGGAAGTGCATAATGATTTGAATTTGTTATTTTCTTCTTCCATGAACTTAGATGGGGGCAACTGTTATAATTCTCCTAACAAGAGTGCATCACCACGTGTTGAACCTAGTGATTGTCCTAGTATGGCACTTGTTTCCCCTTTGGCTATTTATTTTCCTTTCGTGTATAATGAGCAAGATTGGGATGCGAACGACTTGCTATAGGTTGGATTGCATGTGACATACTATCTTTTCTTTATCTTCTTTTCATTTTCTTTGTGATTGCATGTGCGCAATGTGATCCCCTATCTCATGCTTGTGAGCTTTCTTTAGATGACCCTTGTTACTCCGCTGGTGCAAGGATACAAAGAAAGTGAACTCGTCATGACATTCTTCTATTTGTATCTTCATTCTTCTATATGTTGTAAACATTATCTTTTTGTTTATCTTGTGTTTTCCTTTTGGGGACGATGCAAGCCGTTGAGACATTTAGGTCTCTTCCATGTTGACCCAAAAGCTTCCCTTTGTTTTCGCTCTCTATTTGTCATTCCTTCTTTGTGTTCATTGTTCCACGAGGTATTTGGGGAATGATGGTAGTTCCAAGCTCTATTATATCACTGTAGCAAATACATGTGCTGACCCCAAATCCGTGGATCCCTTACGTGTTATCTTTGGATTGCATGTGGGGGAAACCTCCTCTTTATGATGCAAATTTATTTGGAAACATATTGAAACAAAGGGAAAGTGGTCTACCAAAATGAAATGATGGAAAGTGGTGAAGAAAGGTATGTATGCAAGGGAATGATCTAATACACTTCCACTTTTCCTAATTTCATAAGAAAAGATCTCCGAAGGATAGGATTGACTATCAACCTTGAGGTGAGTCAACTCTATTAGGAAGGTCTATTGTTTTCTTATGACAGAAATGAGTGATTTGAACTTTTGGGAGATAAATTTAAATTCCTTAACAAGGTCAATTATGTGAACTAATACTTGAAATGAAAACTATTATGATATAAAAAATAGAAACAACTTTTAGGCAGATCTAAGAAGGGAAGAATGGTATGTACCTAGGAACAAAAGTGGGTTTTGAATATTGTTGAAGGAAATATTCGCCCTAGGGTGAATGGGTCTCTGTACAGGGGTCCAAAATTTACTTTTACAGTCCTTTGATTCTGGATCCAGGCTTTTGATTTCTCTAGGTTTGATAGATGGAAAGCTAGAAATAAATTCTGTAGATGAGTTTTCGTGGCTTGACAACAATGTTGACAACTTTGACAACTTTGTAAAATTACTCCTTTGATTGATTTTTAGTCCTTCTTCACCTGTAAACATGCACATATAAAGAAAGGGAAAATTGTTTATTTTTGGGTGAATAGGGGTTTGACTTAGTTAAATCTCATATTGGTAATTAAACCTTAATGATGAAATCATGATAAATGGAAGGAATTGATGAATGAACAAAGCTATGTCACAACTCACCAAACCCTTAATGGCTCCCCTTAGAGGACTGAAGTCTAACAGATCACTCTAAGGCTTGGATCATGCATGAATTAGCTTAAATGATTGATGCTTGAATGCTTGAAACCTACATCACAATGTTAGCTCCAAAACATAACACAAACTTTGACATGATGATATGACCTTGATTTCTACTGTAGATGATTGATAAATCTACTCTTCAATGCTCTTAACAATAATATTCTCTTGTAAGGTTCACCTCTTGCTTGATTTTTTGAATTGATAAAATAATTATGTATTTATAGGTGTTTATCTAATTTCTTGAAAATTGGATTCCACAAGCCAAAATTTGAAACTTGGATTCGAATCATTAAAAGGTCACCAAAAACATATTAAAATTTGGGTCCTAGGACTTAAAGGGGACCCATTCGCCCTTGGGCGAATAGGTCCTAGGACCTAAATCTAGGACACATGATTTTTAAAGTGTTTTAGTTACTATTTGTGATTGTTTAATATAGGTTTCCCTTTCAGAAAATGAGAATAATAAGGATTTGTAATGCATAATTTGGTCAATTAGAAGCTTATCTAAGTCCAAATAATTAAGGGGATGCAAACATAGTGTGAAAGTGTAAAGGTGTAATTTTTTCTACACTCCATTTAGCCCCCACTTTAGTGAGAGTATGAGCCTATGCTCAAACTCACACTAAAGTAGACAAATAAGTAAAAAGAGGTCTAATTGTACAATTATTGGAGAGATATGATGACAAAGATCAAGGAGGATAATCAAGACAAAGATCAAGGAGGATAATCAAGCCCTCGGGATCTAAGATCCTATGGAAAACCAACAAAGGCATAAAGAGACACATGGATGCAATAGTGACACAAGATACATCATACAATGTAAAAATCAATGTAAAAGAGATGGACTAGCAAGTTGTATTATGCCACATCCATCAAACATGCTCACATGGCTCCAATGGCAAGTGAGTTGTGTTATGTTGGGTGGCCATGAAAATTATGCTCCCAAGTGTAGTTTGATATACACTAGGCGAGACTAAAAGAGTGGGAAACACACACTAGGTCTACAAGGTGTGAACCCACAAAACAGGTGGCGGATGGGCAAGTCATGCCAGGTCTATAGGCTCCCATACGTCAACCATACCAAAAGTTATAATCCTTGATAAATTTGATAAGGTGCCACACTAAATGGTCAAAGGATTTCACAAGGCTAGCAAGTTGCATTATGTTAGACATTCATGATATAAAAGGAACCACTGGCGAGCAAGTTGTGTTATGCTTGGTGGCCAGGAATTTGGTTTTTTAAATGCAATATGATTAGGATAATCAAAGGGGTTTTTCTTAGTTCATGAAAGGTCTCACCTTAGGGAACATCACACTTGATGTCACCAAGAGAGGACTAGCTGATGATAAAAGATTCACACCTTAGGGAATGCAAGCCATAGCATTACCACTAAGAGGAATGTCATAGCCAAGAAAGATCATGCTCTTGAAGAACATCAAACCCAATGTCACCACCAAGAAGATGCATCACATGAATTAAGAAGACCACACCTTAAACAAGGTCAAGCAAGCAACAAGCGGGATGTTGAATGCCCCACTTTAAAAAAATTGCTAAACACCATGCTGTGAGCAATTACTTTAAAATAGAGAATGATAAAGACCAATACATGAGAGCTTATTTGGAAACCCTATGAAACCCTATGCCAAATATATGTTTCCAAACAAGGCTAAGTCATGGAAAGGAGGTTTTTCCCCATATGTAATCCCAAGATAACACATAAGGGATCCATGAATTTGGGGTCAATGTATGTCTTTGCTACAGTGATATAATCAAGCTTGGAATTGTCATCATTCCCCAAATACTCATAGAACAAAAAACACACAGGAGGAATTACACATAGAGAGAGAAAACAAAGGAAAGATTTTGGGTCAACATGGAAGACACCTAAATGTCTCAATGCCTTGCATCATCCCCAAAAGGAAAACACAAGACAAATGAAAAGATAATGGTTACGACATATATAAGAATGTAGATAGAAATAGAAGAATGTCACAACAGATTCACTTCCTTTGTACCCTTACATCAATAGAGTGGTCCAAGGGTCATCCAAAGTATGCTCACAAACATAAAGACATGCTAAGCAACATGATACGGGGGATCACTGTAGTGTAGAAAAAAGTATCCTTTTTTCACACTTAATTTGGGAATGAATAATTAATAATAAAATGGACTTAATGTTGCCTTATTTAGGGTGTTGTAAAGTAATTCTTTACACTTTCACACTAATATAGGGCCTTATTAGTTAATTGAGCTTAATTGGCCCCTTTAATTCAAATCCAAGCCTAATTAATTTCATTTTCCAAGGGATAAAGCCCAACACTCTTAAATAATATTACAAAACACTTAATTTTGCAAGGTATGTGTCCTAGGTTAGTGACCTAGAACCCATTCACCACTTGGCGAATGGGTCCTTACTAGGTATTAGGACCCCCTTTTGACATAACATTTCATATTTCCTGAAGTGTGTCCTAGTTAAGTATGCTAGGACCCATTCTCCCTATGGCGAATGGGTCCTCACTTAACCCTAGGATCCCCCCTTGGGATTGTTTTTGGTGGTATTTTAATGATTTCAAATCCTAGATTTGATGTCGGCTTGTGTTATTTGAATTTTGGGAATTAAGAGTAAGATAAGTATAAATATAAGGTTATTTCACATAGTTTCACCTAGAAGATTTCATGCAAGCTAAAGATATCCACAAGAGCATTATAGAACATTCAAGAGCATTCAAGAAGGCATTCAAGGGTAGATTATTAAAGTTTATTGCAGCAATCAAAGATCATATCATCATGTCAAAGGCACAGGGAATCATGCATGTTGTTGAGCTAATTTGTTGATTAAGCATTGGAGATCCTATTCAAGCATTGTCTCTAATAAAGTATTGTGATCAAGACCTACATTTTTTGAGGCCAATTCATGCAAGATTGTTGATTTGTACTCCAAGGTTCAATTGATGATTGGTGAGTTGTGGCATTACATTGTTCATTCATCTATCCTTTATGCATTATTTCATTACAAGGTTTAATTACCAAAATGGGGTTTGACCAAGGCAAACCCCTATTCCCTAACAAAACAACATTTTTCTTCTCCTTTGATGTGTGATTGCAGGTTTTAGGTTGAAGATCAATTGGAGAAAAAAAGTTGTTAAAGTTGAAAAGTTGTCAAAGTTGTCATCTTCCTTGCAAGATCACGAAAAGTCTTCTAAATAATTTAGTTCTAACTTTCGGGAGCTGAACACCTAGGATATGTGAGTGCAAACATTGAAGAACAAAACCCAAAAATTGATTTTTCAAAACCCTAGCAGGGACCCATTTTCCACTGGCGAATGAGTCCTTAGTGAGGCATGAAAAGACACTTTTTGCAACAGGTACACATCATTTTACCATCTTAAAACATACCTTTTACTGTTATATCAGTTAGGTTTGTTTTTTGATTGTTATTTATGTATTATAACTCTCATAATTGAGTGAAACAACTAGTCAAAATCCGGGTGTACCCATTTGTTGATCTCATTTGTGGTGCACCCTATTTTTCTTTGTTTCAATCACATTACACACATGCAATCACACAAAGAAAATAAAATAATAAATCTAGTATGAAACATGCGAGCCAACCTAAAGCAAGTTGTCTGCATCCAAATCTTGTTCATCATATATGAGAGGCGAATAACTAGCCAAAGGGGCAACAACGAGTGTCGTACTAGGACAATCACCAAGTTCAACACGTGGTGATGCACTCTTTTTAGGAGGATCATCACAGTTGTTCTCATCTAAGCTCATGGAAGAGGAAAATAATAAGTTCAACTCATTATGAACTTTCTCATCAATCTTAACAATCTCATCATCATCATCCAAGTTAATCACAATAGGAGGTCTAATGACAATGTCCATTGAAGGTTCATATTTTTGTTGTGGTGAAGGTGGAGAATCATCATGCTTTGTTTGAGTTAGATTTTTATCTTGGTTTTCTTGTTTATTATTTTTTTCTAACTTACGAACAATATCACGACATCTACACCTATGCTCTTTAGCATTTTGGTTTCTTCTTGCATGGTTTTCAAGTTGTGATGGTGTAGGAGTGGGTTATCAACCACTGGTTTCTTTTCTTCCCGCAAGGGAGGAACGAAAGGAACCATAGAGGGTTGGTCAACCACTTTCTCTTTGGGTTTATAAACTTGTTTGATCTTAGGAGGAACAATAGGAGTTGTATGGTTATCTCTTGATCTCTTGTAGGAAATGGACGGGGGAAGCATGGTTGATTTGTCTTGGTTAAGTTTGGAAGGGATTTTGGTTCAATCACACTTTCATCAATGATAGGAGGTTTAATCATGGGTTGAGGCATGTTGCTAAGAGATAGTTATATTATACGCTTTGCTTTAAACTTTTGGTAAGACTTGAAAAATAAATCCTTATGAGGCTTAATAGGTTCCATAGGTTCGAGCCAAAAGAAATCCAATGAGAAATTCCCATGGGAAGAAAAAGGATTAAAACCATTATGATGCATAGTAAAGATGTCATTGCCAAATGGAAATTTTAAGCATTTATGCACTATCGACAAAGATGACATCCAGGAGTGTAGCCATGGATAGCCTAGCTTCACACGGAATTGGTTTGACAACGGGATGATGGAGAATGAGGCATCTAATTTCTTCTGGCCAACTTTTAATGAGAGAGTGATCGAACCTATCTTAGGGAAAGCAAAACCATAATGTGTTTTGATCCATACTTTCGATTGTTCATAAGAGTCTTGGTAAAGTTCATGCACAAATAAGAATTCCTCGGTGATCATATTCTCTACACACACGATATCAATTAATTTATCCCATTAGTAGGCTTGCCATTGATTCTTCTAGCTATGTAAATAGGACCATCGGGTGCATGTTTAATTATATCATTTTGTGAGAAAGCAATGTCAAGAGACAAGTTGGTTTGGCCCTTATGAGGTTGAACATCAATGAGTTTGACCATATTTTGGATATCCCCATAATCACTCATGTTATCATTAGTCATGTCTTGTATATTGCCAACATTCATCACATCATTCTTGGTGTCACTAGCTTTAACAAATGAGATGTTATGATTTGGAATTGGATTGGTAAATATTTACAAATTTTGGTTGGGTGGGGAAACAAATTTATTTCCTGGATCATTAATACCACCAATCTGGATGTGATTAGAATCAATGAGGTCTTGCACAATATTTTTAAGATGCATACATCATTCTATATCATGTCCATTTTATCGGTGATAATAGCAAAAGACATTTAGATTATATTTAAGAGGTAAGGGCTTAGTGGTTTCAATGGTTCTAACGAGAGGCAATGTAATTATTTTCTTACCCAAGAGTTGCAATATGATGGAATGAAGGGCATCAGGTAACAAATTAAATTGCTTACTCTTGTTCTTGAATTGATATGGATTTTTTGTTTTTATAACAGCCACTTGAGATTAAACATGTTGATTTGTTTGAGGTGGATTTATTTGTATAAAGCCCTTATTTTGTTTCTTGAATGGTTGAAAATTGTTATGAAGCACAAATTTAGATTTTTTAGGATGATTGGAGGAAGTTTTCACTTCATGACGACTAACTAAATTCTAATAGTCACAAAAATTCATGCATAAGTGAGTGAAAGAGGGAAATTTCATCATCCCAAGCTTATCTTGAATATTGGTTTACGAGTTTTTTAATGAACATTCCTTGACGATCGGAATCTAGAATCTTAATGTTGATTTATGCGTAGAGAAATTGATAAAATGCTATGAAATCAATGACCTTTTCATCTTTTTTTTGTTTGCATTGCATTAAATTAGGTAAGGCCATCTTGGGACCAATGTGCACTTGGAAATGGTTGATGAAGGCATCATCAAGTTCATTGAATGAACTAATTTAATTATTTGGTAAAGAGAAAAACCATTCTAAGGTTGTATCTTTCAAAGATCTAGGAAAAATCTTAGCCAAGAGCTTGTCTTTGAAAATGAAGTCACTACATAAGGTTGTGTATACCAAGACATGGTTACTAGGATCTCCTTTACCATCATATTTCTCAAATCTAGGAATCTCTATGCCTTGTGGCATTTGTACTCTCAATATCTCCAATGATAATGGGTTTAGTTTGAAATATTGTGAGGGTTGGCCATTTTGATTTTGGTTCAATGTGGAGATTTGTTGTTGGAGGGATGAAACATTTTGTAAAAGTTGGCTGAGGACGAAATTAGTGGTTGTGTTTTGAGATGGAGGGGAATAAGATGGAGGTGTATATATGTTGGGAGGACAAGTGAATTGCAAGTTTATGAGAGGTGATGGGTTAGGAGATATGATGTTTGAATTCACAAAGCTAAAAGGATTCCTAGTGGACATACCTAAAGTTGGATTTACGTTGCTAGTTGGTTGCCTTGTTGTAGGGGGGAATTTGATTTCCACCTTGATTTTGAGTGTATTCGAAAGTTTGAGCACAACTAGCCATTTTAGGAACATGATCATCACTAATATGAGCTAGGCTATGCACAATTTCTATTCCTAGTTCATTGTCAAGCATTCTCCTCATGTTATATATGACAAGAACCATAGTACCAACAATATATTCAACACTCACAAAGTTTTTCTAAGGTTTCATCCATTTGTTTTAGATTTTCTTGAGGGACATGAGCAATAATGGTTTCAACATAATTAGGATTGGAAATCATAGGAAATGTTATTTTAGGTATGGTTTCCAACATGGGTTGACTAGTGTCAACACTATGAGTGAAAGAGTTGGAAAACCCAAGATCCACAACGGATGTACTAGCACAGGATGCCATGAGTCTCAAACTATGTCTCAATGAAGTATTAGCAATATGACACCAGGTTGCAATACCCATACAAGTTTCACCAAGCCAATATTGTTCCCAAAATGGACAAAAGGAACTAAACAAGTGCAAAAAACATCCAAAAATGGGAAGCACAATGCAAGTATGTAAAGAGATATTGCAATTTTTAGATATGACATGCAAGGAATTTCTGATTTTTGAATGTAAAAACCAGAAAATGATATCTTTTGAATGTAATTTTTTATTTTGAAAAATGCACTTGTTTTAACCAATTGACTTGAATGCAAACAATTACAAAAATTTGTAATCCAAAAACTGAAACTGAAATTTGCAAACAATAAGAAATAAAGCAAACAAAGACAGATTTATTCCCAAAAATTTGGAAAATGACCTATATATGGATATATCCGCCTAGGGCGAATGGGTCCTTGCACAAGGGTTGAAGAAATTAAAGTTTTAGTTTATGAGTTGATGTTTAAGGTCTCTGGTTTAGGTTGCAGACAGGCACTTCCAGTTACAGTTTTCTAGAATTTAATGATTATATGCAAATACAATTTGATGACAAACAACAAGAAAAATGACAACTTTCTAGATGCAATTTTGTTTGAATTTTCTAATGAAAATAATTTAAGACACTAATATGTCTAGATTACTATGTGGAATGAATGCAATATTTTTGAGATTTTTGAGATTTTGAATGATGCAAGATGCAATTATGAAACCCTAAATGAAATGCAAGACTAACTAATGCAAATCTTAGATCTAGGATTTTAAAGACCTCCAAATCAGAATTAATGATGTACAATGTCAGGTTCACCAAAATGAAACAAAGGGAAAGTGGTCCACCAAAATGAAATGATAGAAAGTGGTGAGGAAAGGTATGTATGTAAGGGAATGATCTAATGCACTTCCACTTTTCCTAATTTCATTAGAAAAAGAGATCTCCCAAGGATAGGATTGACTATCAACCTTGAGGTGAGTCAACCCTATTAGGAAGGTCTATTGTTTTCTTATGACATAAATAATTGATTTACACTTTTGAGGGATAAATTTAAATTCCTTAACAAGCTCAATTATGTGACCTAATACTTGAAATGTAGACTATTATGATATCAAAAATAGAAATAACTTTCAGGAAGATTTGAGAAGGGCATAATGGTATGTACCTAGCACAAAAGTGGGTTTTGAATACTATCAAATGGGTCTTTGTACAGGGGTCCAAAATCTACTTTTATAGTCCTCTAATTATGAATCTAGGCTTCTATTTTCTCCAGGTTTGACAATTAGAAAGCTGAAAATAAATTCTACAGATGCGTTTTTGTGGCTTGACAACAATGTTGAAAACTTTGACAACTTTTCAAAATTACTCCTTTGATTGATTTTCAAACCTTCTTCACCTGTAAATCTACACATATAAAGAGAGGGAAAAATGTTTGTTTTCGGTGAATAGGGGTTTGCTTTGGTGAACACATTTTATGGAAAACAACGCAACTGTGGCTAGTCCATCCTTTTGCATTAATTTTGACATTGTATGTTTGTGTATCTTGTGTCGCTGCTATATACATGTGTCTCTTTGTGCCTTTTCTAGTTTTCCATGAGATCTTAGATCTTGGGGGCTTGATCATCCTCCTTGATCCTTGTCATCTTATCTTTCCAACAGTTGTACAGTCAGACCTCTCTTGACTTATTTTTCACTTTAGTGTGAGTCTAAGTGTAAGTTCATACTCTCACTAAAGTGGGGGCTAAATGTAGTGTAGGAAATTGTATACCTTTACAATTTCACACTATGTTTGCATCCCCTTAATTAATTGAACTTGATTAAGCCTCTAATTGACCAAATTATGTATTCCAAAGCCTTATTATTCCCGTTTTCTAAAAGGAAAACCTAAATTAAACAATTGCGATCATTAATTAAATCACCTTGGAAATTGAGTGTCTCGGACTTAGGTCCTAGGACCCATTCACCCAAGGGTGAATGGATCTCCTTTAAGTCCTAGGACCCATTCACCCAAGAGCGAAAGGATCCCCTTTAAGTCTTAGGACCCAATTTTTAATATGTTTTTGGTGACATTTTAATGATTCGAATTCAAGTTTCAAATGTCAGCTTTTGGAATCTAATTTTTGGGAAATTAGATAAACACCTATAAATACATAGTCTTTTTATCAATTCAAACTTAACACACAAAATCCAAATTTCATATGAGAAAATATTATTGTCAAGAGCATTGAAGAGTAGATTTACCAGTCATCTACAACAACAATCAAGATCATATCAACATGTCAAAGTTATGTGTGTTCATGTCATGTTTTGGAGCTAACATTGTGATGTAGGTTTCAAGCATTCAATCAAGCATTCAAGCATCAATTCAAGCAATCAATCAATCCAACTCATGCAATATCCAAGCCTTAGAGTGATGTGTTTGACTTTAGTCCTCTAAGGGTAGCCATTAAGGGTTTGGTGAGTTGTAACAAGCAAGTGTTCATTCATAAATTCCTTCATTTTATCATTATTTCATTATCAAGGTTTAATTTACCAAACATGGGGTTTGACTAAGGCAAACCCCCATTCACCCAAACACACATTTTGCTTCTCTAGATTTGTATGTGCAAATTTATAGGTGAAGAAGGACTAAAAGTTGATCAAAGGAGCAAGTTTGCATTGTTGTCAAGCTACGGAAACTCACCTACAAATTTTTTTTTTGGCTTTTCGATAGTCCAACTTGGAGAAATTAGAAGCTTAGATCCAGGATTAAAGGACTGCAAAAAGTATTTTTGGACACCTTGCCTAGGACCCATTCGCCCTAGGGTGAACCAGTCCTGCTACAGGCCCTGAAACCCACTTTTTAACATAGGTGCACACTATTAGGCCCTTTTTATATCTGCTTGCAAATTATCATTTTCGTTTATGTTATCAAAGAATTTTGTATTTCAAGTGTTAGGTCATATAATTCATTTAGTTGCACTTTAAATCATTCCGAAACATAACAATTTAGTCATTTTTGTCATAAGAAAGTAGAGACCCAAAAGATCCAAAATAGGGTTGGCTCACCTGAAGGTTGAAAGTTAATCCCATCCCTTTGTGATCTTCTCTTTTTCTAATGAAATCAAGGGAAACAGGTGTTTGATTCCTTTTCCATTTTATCATTCCACATTGATTGAATTGATTCCCCTTTTTCCTACCATTTCAACAACTAAATCTAAAATTCATTGTTCATCATTATCCTTACAATTACAATTGAAAATAATATTAAATACAAATTCCAATAGGTTAAAAAGTCAACATAACCAAAAAAATAACATTACAACTACAAAATATATCAAATATAAAAAAAATAGTCCAATTTTTTTTAAAAGATTACTACTTAAAAATCATTTATAAAACTTAAAAATAATTTGTTTATAAGATGTTAGGTGCTAAAACGTAGCTGCACCTTTTAATATAAAGGGTTCCAATATTAATGGATATATTATTTAAATAGAATTTGAAACCTGCTCAATTGAAAATTTATACAGATGTGCTCGACCCCAAAAAATTTGTCATACTGGCATATAGTACCCGTATCCATACCCATAAAACCAATTCTGATTCAACAACTTAAGATTATTTAAAAGCATGAATGATTCATCTCTCTACTCTCACAATGTAAGCATTGTTATTTTTTAGTTGTAAATGCATGATATTTGTAGGCTTGTATGCATGTTACATGCTTATCTATGTCAGTGGAAGAAGTGTTGTAGGATCTATATCATAGCTGGAAGCTTAAATTATAAGAGTACTTGCTCCTAATTTACAGAACTAAGAGAAGTTGTTAAGCCTTCTCACAAGCGGTCTAGAAAAATATTCAAACCTTTTTAGCATAAGAGTATCAATCTAACATTCTAGTTAATGTTAAACTTAAAAGATAAGAAGACAGGTTATCATTAGTTTTAGTAATAGTGTCCTATAAAACATGATTTTTTTTTGAACTAACAACATCAGATTGTCGTTGTAGGTTAGATTAAAATAAAGCTTAAACTTTCACATAAACCTCAATCACCATACTGTTATATTCGGTGAAGTTCATCATGTGTAAAATTATAAACCATTCACCACTTAATATTAAAAATAAAATATTATGCATAATTTGTTGCAAGGTTATGTAGTTGGTGTTGTTATCGATGTCAATAGGCTTATGTTTGTGTTGTCATTGATGTCAATTGGTGATGGTTGAGAAGTTTTGCTGATGCTTTGATTAGTTTCATTATGCTATAAGTAGTAAATGTTACTAGTGTCAACCTCTAGTGTTGCTTTGATAAGCTTTTGTCTGTGGGTGTTGTTTGGTTGAGTTGCTATATTGTAGTTGGTTTGGTGATAATGAGGAAGTGGTGAAGATGATGAGAATGTGTTTTTGGTGCTTGGTTTCCAAGTGCTTTTGAGAAAATTTGAATAAAAGAGGAAACAATATGTTGTAGTGGTGTTATGTGCTACAAAGTGATGTTTTGGTTTTGCTCTACATTTCTTTTGTGTTGAAGATTTGCTTGTGTGGTTCAAATATGATGATCAGAGGTGTTCATAGGTGTTATATCTAGAATTCCTTGGTCTGGATCATTATGCAAAGAAAGTTGTGTTCACTAGTGTGTGAACTGTATATTGAAGTGGTGTATGGGAGAAATGGTTTTGCTTTGCATTTCTCTGTAGTTTGTGTTTTGGTCTTGTGGTTCTGGAATTATGTTGATAATGTTTATATCTACATTTGGTTGAATTTGTTCATGGTTTTGTGCTCTAAAAGATTATTTATTGAGTTATAGTGTGTGGAAGTTTATCTAGGTGAATAGGATGAGCTTGTTCTTTAGGTGAAAGTTGTTGTGAATGATTTTTTTGGATTTTAGGGTGTTTGTTGAATATTCCAAATTCTATTCAAGTGATATTTGTTGTCTATGAGTCATCTTTGGATCAAAGGAAGTGTGTACTTAATTGTCTAATGGTGTTTACATGGGTTCGACTGATCTTGGTTGTTTACATTAATTATGGATTTGCTTCGGTGATTGTGAAAGCGTAGTGTGCGTGTATGAGTGTATTTGGGTTAGAGTTAAGGTGTATTGTGGTCCTCCTTCATTCTTTTCTAGCACAAGAATGTTTTGGTGCCGACCTAATTCAAATTTGCATGATTGAGGTGCATATTCAACCTTGGAGAATGTTTTCAAGGTTGAAGAAGGTATAAATAAGTGTTGTGTTGATGAAGGATTTGTGCATTAAAGTGTGTGTGATGCGAATTGTAGAGGTGTGACGTGTGAATTTGTGAAGTACAGTGCGAACCTTAATGAGTTAGACTACTGGAAGCAATGAGCAGAAGGTGTCTACTATCTTTAGAAAGGCTGTGAATGTGTTGATGATGCTGTGGTGGACTTTTCTATTGCATTGAGATGGATTCTCATTGTAACATTCTTCTCTATCTTCTTTTCTATAATTTGGCAGTGAACCATTGGAAATGATCCCTTCTTTCTTCTAAGTAGTGAGCTCTCCAACAGTGAGCCTGTTGTATTTGATGTTGCAATTAATTTATATTGTGAGCTAATCCTCATCGTGGTTTTTCCCTTCTTGGGTTTTCCATGTAAATTTGGTGTTCTATTGTGCATAGTGTTGATGTGTTTCATTTTCTATTATTTTCTTTCATGCTAAATCATTCTAATAAAATAAGGATTAATTAAGTTGTTATGGATCTAAATTTTTATGAGGGTTTTGAAGATTTAATGTACAACTGATTTACCCTCCTGTCAATTGTCTTGTGCATTCAACAATTGGTATCAGAGCAAGGTTCCTTGGAAGAAATCTTAACCGCTTGAGGTAGATCTATGATGGCACACAAGAGAGATGCTCCTCTATTTGATGAATCAAATTATGCATTCTAGAAGACAAGGATGGAAAGTTTTCTGATATCCCTTAGATATGAAGTCTAAAAGTTTGTTTTAATTGATTACACTGTGCCTACAAATGGTATGAGTATTGATGATGAGATCAAGGCCTATGAAAAAATGGTAAAGCAAGGTATGCTCTTTTGAGTGGTATTTCTAATACTGAACTTGTAAAAGCTATGAATCTGAAAACTGCTAAAGAAATTTGGACAAAGTTGGAAAGAATTTACAAAGGAGATGATAAGGTAAAGCAAGTTAAGATGCAAAATTTAAAGATCATGTTTAAAAATATATGGATGTCAAAGGATGAAAACATTACAAGCTACATGCAGAAAGTGGATGAAGTTGTCAATTCCATCAGAGGGCTTGGTGGAAATCTTGAAGATGATGAGGTAGTAAAGAAGGTACTAAGAACTCTATCTAAATCCTATAGTCGTAAGGTTTCTTCTATTGAGGAATTTTAGAATCTAAATAACTACTCCAAATATTAGCTACTTGGCACTTTAATTGCTTTTGAATTAAAAGAGTTTGGTCCAAGTAATGCAAAAGTTGAGACTACTTTTAAGGTTGAGAAATCAAAGAAGACCGAGGAATCAGATTAGGAGGATCTTGATGATGTTGAAGAATTTTTTTTGAGGAGAATGAAAAGGGTACTGGGTGATCCCACCATAGTGGTTTACAATTTTTGGCCAAACTAGACACTGCAATTATTATTTTTAACTAAATCTTCACATTCGGGCACCTACAGCGGCTAAACTGTGAGGAATTTGAAGATGATGCAAACTAGAGTCTCATCACATTTTGTCTATAGATTCTAAAAATATTTATTTCAAATTTTTTGGAATCAGATTGTACTTCTTTTTCCATCTCCCATGAAAACTGGCCGTTTTCAAAAAACAACATTTTTAAAATGTGATGCACATCGTATAACACATATCTTTTTTTTCCATCAAGGATAAAATTCTAATTCTTTCAAATTTAGATTTGTAACTCTGATATCTAGTGCTTCCACTTGGTTAGATAGTTTTTTATTGAATATTTTTTCCTTAATCAAGTTTTGAAGTCAAACTAATTATAATTCAGACAGCGCAACCGTATAATGCGTAACTTTTTTTGGATATATTGAAATTCATTTTTTTTTGTTGGATCAAGGACTTCAATATCTCGTGCACTCATATTTTTTAGTTTTTTTTTTGATAATTTTCTATTTTTCCACATGTGTAGAACATAGACCTTCATTTTTGATGAAAAACCTATGTTTAATAAAACTAAAAAAACAAATACATAATAAAACCAAAACATATTAAAATTATATTCGTTGGATAGCTTGTTTCGAGGACTACTTGATTCCAGTTGGGTTTGTCAAGATTCCTCCATTTTCATCCTCAACTCAAGCTCCGAAGTGCCAAAATTTAGGTTTTTTTTGTGTCTGGGGATGAGGGATAAGGGTTTGCTCAAACTAGGGTTCATTTGAACCCCTTTAAAGGGGTTCGCTTGAACCCCTTTGATATCCATTTTTTTTTTGGTGGTCAAAATTCAAAGGGGTTTAATCGAACCCTAGTTTGGGCAAACCTCTAATGGGTTCACTCGAACCTAGAGGTTTGTACGAACCCCCAAAATACTTTTTTTGCTTTGGGGTCATTTTTTGTGAGTTTTCCTTCCTCACTTGAATTGTAAACCACTATTGTGGCTTCACACCCTACTGGTAAGTATAGAGGTAAGTTACCTTTCAAATGTTTCAGTTGTGGAAAGATCTAGGTCATTATGCTTCAAGATGTCCAAACAAGTATTTGAATGACAAAAATAAGGAGAGAAGAGGTAAAACAATTAAGAAAAGTTATTATGTTAGAGAAGATGCTAGTATATTTGATGATGAATCTGACTATGCAGATGATGAGGATATTGAATCTTTGTTCATGGCTATGAAAGTTGAATTTGATTCTACTAAATTTGAGAGATGTGTGAAGGAAAGTGCTCCGGAGGTAGGTTATAATGCTATGGTGACTGCTTTTCATGCTAGAGAGGAGAACAACTACTGGATTATTGATGTGGATGCTCAAATCATATGACCGGTGACAAAAGTAAGTTTGTTAAACTTGATAAACATGAAGGAGGTCTAGTAAAGTTTGGTGATGATACATCTGCTAAGATATGTGGAAAAGGTTCAATTAGTTTTGATGGTAAGCATAATACCGATGATGTTATTTATGTCAAGGGTTTAAGACATAACCTCTTGAGTGTTGGAAAAATGTGTAGTAAAGGATATAATCTTATGTTTCAGGATGATGGATGTGAGATCAGAAAAGGCTCCAGAACTATGGTTGTTGCTAGAAGAAGAACAGATGGAAATGTTTATCAGCTTAAAGGTGTTGATGGTCATTGCTTCATGACTCAGATTAATGAAAGTTGGCAATGGAATAGAAGGATGTGTCACATAAATTTTAATAGCCTAGTGAGGATCATTTTAGTTCAAGTTGTAAGAGGTCTTCCAAAAGTTACAAAGCCTATCAATATTTTCTGCAAGGAGTGTCAGATTGGGAAGAAAGCAAGAAGAATTTTTAAAGTCAAAGAATAATCTACTACCGAACTATTGGAATTAGTGCATACAAACTTTTGTGGTCCTACTAGAGTAAAAAGTTTTCAAGGTGACGGGTATTTCATGCTATTGATTGATGAATCTAGAATGACATGGGTTACTTTTCTCAAAGAAAAATCAGAAGATCTAGATAAGTTTAAATCATTCAAAGTTATGGTTGAGAATGGAATGGACATGAAAATAATTTTTTTGGGGTTTGATAAAGGTGGAGAGTTCACCTCCAATGAGTTTAACAATTTTTTTGAGAATCATGGAATAAAGATGCATTTATATTCCCCTAGGACTCCTCAGCAAAATGGAGTGGTTGAAAGAAAGAATAAGAATGTTCAGGAAGTTGCAAGAACAATGATGAAAGAGACAAACCTATTGGAAGTCTACTGGAGAGAAGCAATTCATACTATTGTCTACATACTTAACAAAGTACTTGAGCAAGAGCTAACAATGCAAAGACTCCCTATGAGTTGTGGTATGGAAGGATTCCTACTATCAAATACTTCAGGGTGTTTGGAAGCAAGTGCTATATCAGAAGAGATGAAGAGAACTTAGGAAAGTTTGATACAAGATCTGATGAAGGTATCTTCCTTGGATATTCTACAAGAAGCAAAGCTTTCCAGTGCTACAACAAGAGGTTGAAGAAGATTGTTGAGAGTGCAAGTGTCAAAGTGGATGAAGACTTATAGAAGAATTCTATGGTGATAGATAGATATGAATCAAATGAGTCCTCTTGCAGAGAAAATGATAGAGATGAAGGTAAGGAAAAATAATTTTAGATTGAAGAGGAAAAAGCTCTAGAAAAGATCCCTAAGACTCCTAAGTGTGTGCAGAAGAATCATTTTGAAGATCAGATCGTTGGAGACAAAAAAAAGTGTGTTGACAAGAAGAAGAGTTGCTATGACTAAAGAATAGGTAAATCTATGTTTACTTTCTAAAATTGAACCTGAAACAGTGATTGAAGCATGTAGGGATGAATATTGGATCAAGGCTAGATAGAAGATCTTGAACTAATGTAGATTGAGAAGAATCAGACTTGGGAACTTGTCCCAAGACCAAAAAACAAGAATGTGATTGGAACTAAGTGGGTATTTTGGAACAAATTGAATGAGAATGGAGAAGTAAGAAACAAGGCCAGGCTTGTGTGCAAAGGCTACTCACAAGTAGAAGGAATAGATTTTTAGGAGATATTTTCTCAAGTGGCAAGAATGGAAGCTGTTAAGATATTTTTGGATTTTGTAACACATAAGGATTTCAAAGTTTATCAAATGGATGTGAAGTATGCTTTCATGAATGGTGAGTTGGAAGAAGTATATATTGAACAACTGGAAGGATTTCAGTTATTAGACAAACTGGATATGGTCTGTAGATTGAAGAATGCACTTTATGGACTAAAGCAAGCTCCCAAAGCTTGGTATGCAAGGTTGGACAAGTACTTGATACAACAAGGATTCAACAAAGGTACCACAAATAGTAATCTTTATTTCAAAGTTGAAAAAGATCAAATCTTGATTGTAGTTGTGTATGTTGATGATATAATCTTCGGAGGAAATGAAGCTATGTGTAAGAGATTTGCAAAAGAGATGCAAAAAGAGTTTGAGATGTCTATGTTTAGGGAGATGAATTTCTTCCTTGGATTGCAAATTAATCAAACATAAAAAGCTATATTCATTTCATAGTCAAAGTATGTCAATTAAAATATTGAAAAAGTTTGGAATGGAAGATTCTAATCCAATATGTACTCCTATGGTCACTAGTTGCAAGCTAAGTAAGAATGATGAATATCTTAAGGCTGATAAAAGCAAGTATAGATCAATGATTGGAGAACTTCCATACCTAACTGCTACTAGACCGAATATCATGCATGCAGTTTGTCTTGTGGCTAGATTTCAAGAAGATCTTAGAGAGTCACATGTTGTAGCAGTAAAGAGAATATTCAGATACTCGAAAGACACTTCAAAACATGGTTTATGGTATCCAAAGGATATTAATTTTTCTCTAAGTGCTTATACAGATGCAAATTGGGTAGGTTGTGTGGCTGATAGGAAAAGTACAAGTGGTGGTGCATTATTTCTTGGATGTAGATTGGTGTCTTAGCTAAGAAAAAAGAAAGATTCAATGTCTTTATCTACTGCAGAGGCAAAATACATTGCATCAACATCTTGCTGCACACATGTGTTGTGGATGAGGTAAACCTTGAAGGATCTTAGAGTGGTATATGATGAACCAATTTCTATCTTTTGTGACAATACAAGTGCTATTAAATTTTTAAAGAATTTGGTGATGCACTTGAAAGGAAAAAACATATCTCAATCTGGTGTCACTTTTTGAGAGAGAAGGTTGCAGAGAATGAAGTAAAGCTTGAATATGTGCATACAAAGGATCATGTTGCTGACATATTCACTAAGGCTCTTCCTAAAGATACTTTTGAGTATCTCCAGGAGAAGTTGGGGGTTATTATCCCTCCTTTCTTGAACTAAATGCATAAGGATATGCATTAGTCTAGTGGATCTCAAGATCCATTCCTTGTTCTGGACTGATGTTGGAGGCTACCTCTCAGGGGGAGTACGTAGTGGCTTTGTTGGTTGAGTAAAGTGTTGGTGCAGGTTGGTGTTGTCCTTTGTCAGTTGTGTCAAAGGATATGTGTAGTGGTTGCTGGTTGATACAATTTTTTGTGTGCTCCTAAGGGGGAGTATGCAGAGTAGTAAAAAGAAAAGGTAATTGCAGAGCAATGGTTATCCCTTATAGGTATTGTCTTTGGGGGAGAGAGAAATCATGTATGTTTGATGTCAAAAGGGGAAAGAGATGAAAATGTGTCGCCCTTTGCCATTGATGTCAAAGGGGTAGAGAAATTAATGTGAAAAAGGATCAATTGAGAATGGTAGGGAGAGAAAGTGCAAGATTGAGAAAAATAAAGAGTTGTTATGGAGCAGTATGTTTGTGATCAGAGTTGTTATGCTTGTTAGTAATGGTTTTTCACATGATGTGTTTCCATCAATGAAAAAGGGGGATACTGTTGCAAGGTTGTGTAGTTGGTTTTTTCATTGATGTCAATAGGCTTATGTTTGTATTGTCATTGATGTCAAATGGCAATGGTGGAGAAGTTGTGATGATGCTTTGATTAGTTTCATCATGTTGTCAGTAGTAAATGTTACTAGTGTCAACCTCTAGTGTTGCTTTGATAAGATTTTGTATGTGGGCGTTGTTTGGTTGAGTTGTTGTGTTGTCTTGGCTTGGTGATGATGAGGAAGTGGTGAAGATGATGAGAATGTATTTCTGGTGCTTGGTTTCCAAGTGCTTTTTAGAAAACTTGAATAAAAGAGGAAACAATGTGTTGTAGAGGTGTTTTGTGCTATAGAGTAATGTTCTAGTTTTGCTCTACATTTATTTTGTGTTGAAAATATACTTTTGTGGTTCAGATATGATGACCAAAGTTGTTCATAGGTGTTATATCCAAAATTTCTTGGTCTAGATTGTTATGCAGATAAAGTTGTGCTCACCAGTGTGCGAATTGTGTATTGAAGTGGTGTTTGGGAGAAATGGTTTTGCTCCGCATTTCTCTGCAGTTTGTGTTTTGGTCTTGTAGCTTTGGAAGTGCATTGATAATTTTTATATCTACCTTTGGTTGAAGTTGTTCATGGTTTGGTGCTCCAAAAAGATGGTTTATTGAGTTATAGTGTGTGGAAGTTTATCTAGGTGAATAGGATGAGCTTGTTCTTGAGGTGAAAGTTTTTGCGAAGGAACTTGTTGGATTTTAGGGTGTTTGTGGAATATTCCATATTGTGTTCAAGTGGTATTTGTTGTCCATAAGTTATCTTTGAATCAAAGGAGGTGTGTACTTAATTTTTTAATGGTGTTTACACAGGCTCGACTGACCTTGGGTGTTTACATTAATTGTGGATTTGCTTCGGTGATTGTGAAAGCGTGGCATGGCGTGTATGAGTGTATTTGGGTTGGAGTTAAGGTGTGTTGTGGTCCACCTTCATTCCTTTCTAGCACAAGAATGTATTGGTGTCGACCTAATTTAAATTTGCACGATTGAGGTGCATAAACGACCTTGGAGAATGTTTTCAAGGTTGAAGAAGGCATAAATAAATGTTGTGTTGATGAAGGATTTGTGTAAAGTGTGTGTGATGTGAATTGTAGAGGTGTGAAGTGTTGTGAATTTTGGAAGTGTAGTGCTAACCTTAATGAGTTAGACTAGGGGAAGTAGTGAGTAGGTGTTTACTATCTTTAGAAAGGCCTCAAATGTGTTGGTGATGCTATGGTGTACTTTTCTGTTGCATTGAGATGGATTTCTTATTGTAATATTCTTCTCTATCTTCTTTTTGTAATTTGGCAGTGAGCCATTGGTAGTGAGCCCTTCTTTCTTCTGGGAAATGAGCCTATTGTATTCAGTGTTGAAATTACTTTATATTGTGAGCTAATCCTCATCGTGGTTTTTCCCTTCTTGGATTTTCCACATAAATCTGTTGTTCTATTGTGCATGGTGTTGATGTGTTTTAGTTTTTGTTATTTGCTTTCATGCTAAATCATTCTAATAGATTAAGGATTAATTTAGTTGTTGTGGATCTTAATGTTTATGAGGGTTTTGAATTTTTAATATACAACTGATTCACCCCCCTCTTAGTTGTCTTATGCATTCAACATCATTATTTGAATAAACGATCACTACTGTTCATGTTTAGCATATACATCCTAAAAAACATATAGACCTTTTCAAAATAGAAAATAAAAAATCATCAAAAGAAAATTTAAACTTGTAAATAACAAACCCTAAACATTAAAAGCAAAAAAAATAATAGAAATATTTTATACAAGATAATTCAAGTGTGTTGCTTAAAACAAATTTGTTTTAAATTTACAAAAAGAATGAACCTCAATCTTCAGGGAACTGAAGTAGATAAGTGTTATTTATAGATAAAGTAAACTTCTTCGAGTATTTGAATGGCGAATGTCATTGATTGAAAATTCTCAATACTGAGACACAAATTAACATCAAAGATAATTTAAAGATTAATGAAAAAAATTAATTAAAAGCATACTCACAAGTAATTCACATAACAAACAATATTCTTAATATTTCATCTAAGAACCCTGATAAGCATGAAAATTTGTGAACCTAGACCATCATGTTGTCATTCTCTATAAAATGCATGCTAGGAATACAAATAACATAGTTCTAACCCTGAAAAGTTATTAAATGTAGAGAACTATTAGATAAGTTAATATTTCCCTTAGTATTTCACATCAACAACCTGGAATATGTGAAAACCTGTTAAATTCAGAGCACCATATTCTTACTTCAGGTCAATTTAAAGTTCAATCATTAATGTAAAAAATACACTTCAATTCGTTAATTAATAGTCTAAATAAAAAATATTGTGTGCTATTAACTCACAAAAAAAGAAATATTGTTCAGATAGTAAGAAACTACGTACCTTTTAAAACTAGAACACGAGGTAATTATTTTAGGTTATATTAAAAGTTAAGCTTGTCAACAACAAAGCCCTCAAAATAAAAAGCTATAAAAAGAACTCTAAAATCATAGACAGTTCCCTACAAAATATCTTAAAAACAAAAAACGTCGCTGACTGTATAGAATAGGAATCGAGGCCCAAAAACTTACATCAAACCCTGATTCTAGGTAAACTTAGACTTGTGTAACTGTTTAAGCCAATTTTATTTTAACTTCAAATGCTAAATGAGTCAGAATGTAAAATACTCGAGTACTTTGCTCGTGCAATATAAAAATTAGATAGCCAAACAATATAATGTCTAAAATGGAGAAAAAGAAAGTACTCAAAGCTATTTCATAGTACAATAAATACTCTCAAACAATTACTCAAATGACATGAAAAATATGTAAACATTTTATTTCCAAAGCATTCAATTGTCATTTTAGGTAATATTGAAATAAAAAATTTGAACAACAAAGACCTAAACTATAAAAGTTAGAAAAAATATATCATAAATGTACTCAAACAAATCTGATTCTCCACAGATGATTGCACTTAGTTGTGCTTATTATTGCATCAAATAAATTTGTTTTTGTGGAGAAAAATGATAGTCATTTACAAAATAATCTTCATTCAATATAATGTTCGTGGTATTTTCACAGACTTTGATATCTTCGAATTCTAGCTTTGTTGTGCTCTACAATTGTTACTATACTAATGAATATAAGTCTCCACATTCAATATAAATGAAACAAATGGTTGTGCATGCAAGTTGAAGGTAATGGTAAATACTTCCTGATAAGAACAAGACTATGAAAGACAATCTATATTCCTATAACAATGAGCCTAATACAAATGTCAGCTCTTCCAAGTGGATGAATTTTTCTAATTAATTTAAAATTTATAGACTTGAAGTGCCTATGATTGGATAGATTTATAGAGTGCCATTAAAAGTTAAACCTAAAATGTCACTCCCATGCAGGAATAGGTAAATAATATTATAATAGTAAAATCGAACGGCCCAAAATTTGTTATTGGACCGAGATTTTCTCTCTTATTTTTATGTACATGAAATGCAAAGGAAACGATTTTCATTGTAAACACCTATTGATGTAATTACACAATTAATTAGTTTAATAAAATGTTTACATATTTTTCATGCTATTTGATTAATTGTTTGAGAGTATTTATTGTATGGTGAATTAGCTCTGAGTACTTTCTTTTTCTCTATTTTAGACATTATATTATTTGGTTGTGTAATTTTTATATTTCATGAGTAGAGTATGTGCCACACTTAGTATGTATCTTACCTTAATTTTTCCAATACTTATTTTTAGTGTTAGTCTTTAGAGAATAATATTAAAGATTGTCCTCTTTTTTTCTTTGTAACAAGCCCTCCTTTTCACCTATTGAGGTTCCTCCTTCAAAATTTGGTGCAAGGTGGACTAAAATTGGGAGCCATAAAAATAGATGTGTAAAAAATGGTGGTCCTCAGGTAAAAAACCTTTCAAATCCTACCTAGTTCAAGTGCAACTAGGGGTTTCTTCAAACCCTTCTAAGAAGGGGAAATAGGTTAATCCCTCTAATGGGGAGCCTTCCACCCAATGATGGTTCTCCAAAACATCACAACTAGTGTCTATTTTATCCTCATATAGCTAGAGAGACCTGTTAATTCTCCCTCTTTTAGTGAGAACTTATGTTTCTATCATAGCCCAATTTGACGATTGGAGGAGGAAAATATACAATTGAAAAAATGAATTTATAAAATCCCCAACATTCAGCTGGGGAGTTTTTAAAATATGAGTTTTTGCAAAACTGATATTCCTCACTTGAAGAGTTAGATAGTGATGGAATGCCTCTTAATTCTCTTCAATATATTTGATCTACTATAATGTTCAAGGTTTCATTGACCTCCCTAGGAAATATGCAATTAGATATGTTCACTAGAAATTTACAATTTTAGATGTTCTTTGCTTACAAGAGGTCAAGATTAGTAGTTTTTTTTTCTTGTCATGTTATTTGGCTAGCTAGTTCCTTCTTTTTTAGCAATCATAATGTTATTCATGGATGGGGTTGTAAATTTTCTCTCTCCTAGGTGGCTTCAAAATTTAGTAGATCAAGGTTCCAATCCCACCAACATGGTGATCTATATTATTTTATATTTTGAAAACCATTAATTGAAATTATCAATATTTATGCTTCTAATGATGCTATGGAGATATCTATATTATGACAGTGGATTGTTAATTCATATTCTAAATTGTAACTTGGGTCATGTGTAGAGACTGTAACATGGTAGAGAAGGAAGTTGATAAAGATGAGGTTTCCCTTATGCATTGAAAAACTAGTGTGAGAGAGGTGTGGTACTACATGAATAATAAATTGGGTATTTTTGATCCCAATATAGGTCATCACCACAACCATTCACATTGGTATAATTTTTAGTTTGGACTTTGGGATGGGTGACCTCCTCGGAAGGTCTAATGCTTCACCTATGTGAGAATCACCTTGATGCAATGAGTGCTAAGTGGACCATTTATTATCATGAGAGATGGGTTCTTGTGAAGCACTACTCATGAAACATGGGTCAATGAGTAAATGACTTGTAAAACTACACAGTTGAATCCTTATAGCTATATATCACAATTTGACACGCTATAAAAAATACCTCCTACTTATCACTTGTTAGAGTCTTCAAACACCTTGATTATGCTATGATCTTTGTTCAATATATATTCTTTCTTTCCATTTGTTTCTCTCTTTCGGTTGAGTCTTTGTCATATGCCACCCTTTCTAGCTATTTTCCCATCAAATTCAATATTCAATGGAAAGTTGATACACTTAAGGCTATCAATTTTTTTATTAATACTTCCCTAATGAATCATTAGTCCACATTGGCCCACATTTGAATGGTGTGGAATTTTGAGGCTAATCCTTCTCAAATTATATGATAGATTTCTTGGTGGAATAGGGCCATAAGGCATATTTCTCACTTTTTTGTATCTATGACCATTATTTGGCCATTTTTATCAATGTGCATATGAGGTTATCACCTCAAATTGTTAGGTCATTGTTATACTCAAAGCTAAATCTTTCTGTCCTACTTTGTAGGTTAGTGTGGTTCAGCTCTTTTTTCAAAATAAATTGTTGATAACCACTTTGCTAGAGGTACTCAAATCAAAACTAGATTGCATTGGATAAAAATAATTGATAGAACTTCTAAAGAGTTTTTTCAAGACCATTGAGATTGCCATACTTCTCAAGGTTGTAATAAAATCAAATATGGCCAATCTATTCTCAAGGATCATTTAGATATCATTTCAACCTTTGTTAGGTATTATGAGAAAGTTTTTAAGGCTCAGGATAATTTTCCTAAATGTGATCATACTTTACAAGAATACCTTAACGTTGTTCCTTTCCAAATTTCCTCCTCTCAACAATCCTTTTGTGACATGTTGCTCTACATTTTTATCTTCAAGAAGCAATTTTCACCATGACCAATGATAAGCACATGGGTGTGGTAAATTTCCTTGTGAATTTTATAAACACCTTGGGATTGTGTTGGTGAGTATTTACATAAGGTTTATCTCAAAGCTTCCCATTCTAATTCCTTATGAAATGTCATAAAAATGGAGTATTAAATTTATGCTTAAATCTAGGGATCTATAAGGTATCTACAACTGACGACTCATCACCTTGCTCAATGTATTTTATTAAATCATTTCCAAAGCCTTAGCCTTGAATCTATGCCATATTCTTCCTCAAATTGTGTGACCTAAGAATATTTTCTTTATTAAATATAGATACATGTTGGATAACATCATCTTACTTTGGGAAAGTATAGAATGGACCCAATGATCTCATCAATAGGATACTTTCATATAAGCTAATTTTTCTAGGCTTATAATCATATTGACTAGCCCTTTATGATGGAAATACTACAAGCCTTAGGATTTGAATCTCAATTCATTTAGTCTATGTGTATACTTTTTAGTGATTCCTCTACTTGTATTACTATTAGTTTTCAACCATCCATTCTATTTGGGATCTTTTGATCTATTCACCAAGGACCCCCTCTAGCTCTAGCTTTTTATGTGCTTGTTACTTAAGGGTTCGAGTATCTCCTAGCTCATTATATCTCTCAAGGACTAGTTAAAGGTATTTATTTACCTGATTCTTCAACTCAGCTTGTGAATAGCCATTTTGTTGATGATTCTTTTTTCACTCTTTTGGAAGAGAAAAATAGCATAAAGTAAGATCTTCATGTTAGAATTATGAAAAACACGAGCCATAGGATCAAACAATGAACAAAGACACCTTTTGTGGAAGAGAGCTACAAACAAAATACACAATATTCCTCAAAAAGAAAAAGCTACAGAATGAACCTTAAGAATCTTCAAGGTAAAAAGAGTCATCAAAGGTTGAGAGTTCTATCAAAGGCATCAAAAGGCATGATAATACCATGAGGTTTGAGTGCTATATAGGAGCAACTCTAAATGATAAAGGGATTACATCATGACAAGTGTCAATATATCATGCAATAAGACATGATGATCTAATAATAGCTCTCTAGCTAACATAGAAAAAAAATTACAGAGAATTTCCACTGACACAATATTGGCTCACATGATTAATTCACACCAATGAAGGAATTTTTGTTGAGCATCCACCTCACATGAATTTTTTTGCTGACTATTGTGACTTACCAAACATTTATCTCTAGCTATTTTTTATATTTTCTCTAATATTCTTGTGGTCCCTCATGTCTAATACTCTAGTTGTTCAGTTCCCTACAAATATTCTTATTTTAAATTAAAGAAGCTTCTTCATGATTTTATCTTGTCTTCTCTAGATAAATGCCATGGTTTCTATTAGGTGGCTTGAGAATTTTTTTGTGTTCATGTAGTGTAGGAAAATGCATACCCTTGCATTTTCACACTTGTTTGGGCCCTCCTTGCTTTCTTTATTCTTATTTATGTCTTAATTGGTCCTATTTTGCATCCACAAGCCTAATAAATTGTATCTTTTTATGGCTAATCTCGACAAACATCAAAGGATAAATGATAATTTAATGATTCTAGTTGTGTGTCCTTGATTTTTGGACTGGGACTAAGACGCTACCTAGGGTGTCTTTGTCCTCTAAAGGTCTTGGGACCCTCTTTTCAAATGCACCTTAAAGGGCCCCCTTTTTGGAATTTGTGCCTTGAGTTTCAAGCCTCGAGACTAAGACGCCACCTAGGGCGTCTTAGTCCCCCTCAAGTTATTTTTGGGATTTAATTTCAAATCTTGGCAAGATTTAGCCTCCTTTAATTAATGAATTCATATGTTGGCTTGGTGTGGTGTAATTTTGGGATATTAAGCATGGCTAAGTATAAATACAAGGTTCTTTTCACTCATTTTCATATCTAAGCAATTTATGAGATCATCCTAGCAAGTTTACAAGAGAATTCAAGAGTAATTCATCAAGCATTTGGAGTCATCATCAAGATTCAAGCATCATGTCAAAGATATTCTTGCATCATGTGTTTTTTTGAGCTAACATTTGTGATGTAGGGTTTTGATTCAAGCAAGCTATTCAAGTCAAGATCTATCAAGCATTCACTCAATTCAAGATCTACATTCAAGCTAGCCATTTCACACAAGTTTGCAGATTTCATAACAAGGGTTTGGTGAGTTGCAACATAGTACTTTGTTCATTCACAATTTCCCTCCATTATTCCATTTTATTCCAAGGTTTAATTACCAACAAGGGGTTTGACCAAGGCAAACCCCCATTTACTAACAATCAACAAGTTTTTCCTCTCTTGTGTGTTTATGTTTGCAGATTTAGGTAGAATATCATCTGGAGTGCAAAGTTGTAAAGTTGCAAAGTTTCATTACAAAGTTGTCATCATCACGGAAAGTCACCTACAGGATAGATCTAGAAGTTTTAGGACCTGAGATCTGAGAAGAAGGAAGTGTAGACATTGAACCTCAGGATCACATTTCAAAGTTGCAGAAATCTAGACCGAGACTAAGTCAGCAATAAGGGCGTCTTAGTCTTCCAAGTGGTATTTTGCAGAGATTCTTTCAGATTCTATTCCGACATTCGAAGATTCTGCATCTGCCTTGAAAAACAACAGCAAGACTAAGACAAAAGTAAGGGCATCTTAGTCCTTCTCAACATATTTTGACAACATTTTTGCATTTCCAGAATCCTCATCACATTTCCAGACTTCCCAGGCACACACATCCTATCTTGTTGTTGCTTAATTTCATTATTTGGCTTGCATTACTAGGTTTTGTAAGTTGAATGTTAAGTTGTCTTTTCTAAGCTTTTGCTTGGTGGTGAACCCTTCAAAGCCTAAAGAACCCCCCTAGGTCTTCCTTGTTGAGAATTGACTCACCTTTGTGTTGATAGTCAATCCAATCTAGGATCCTAGGGCATTCTTGAATGATAATAGGAGAATAGTGGTGTCCTATGACCCAGGTTTTAAAGCACCCATTCCCCTATTGTTCCTTTTGGTGAACTTGACATTCTAGACATTCATTTTTCTGATTTGGAGTTCATTAATGTCCTATATCTAGGTTGCATTCATTCTTGCATTGTATCTTGTATTAGTGAAAGAGCATCTAGGGTTTCTCAAATTTGCATTATTGAAAGTGCATATAGGTTGTATTTTTTCTTTCTTGCATCAATTTATCTCATTGAAAAATTGAAAAGTGCATTGTCAATCATCCTAATTGCATTTAGGAATATTGTTATTGCATTCAAAATTTAAAAACTTGCATTCAAATTTTCATTCAATTGCTTGTCATTAGTCACTTTTTCTTGCATTCATTTGCACAATTTTTTGTTTCTAAACATCAGGTCCCTGGGTAGGCAACTCGCGAACACTGTTATCAACTCAAATTTTGTTGATTTTATGAGAAAAACCTTTACTAGGACTAAAACAACCTTACTGGCGTCTTAGTCCCTCTGTGGGTTTTTGGCTTAGAATCCTGTCTAGGTTGATTGCTTTCTGTTCCACTTTCTCAGACCTCAAAATTTCATCAGTAGGACCAAGACGCCCTTGCTGGCATCTTAGTCCCTGTTGACTTTGAAATTGCAGTTTTCAACGTTAAACAATGAATCTTTGTGCTTCTGTTTGCTACCATTAGTTATCTATTTTAGTGGGTTGACTTTCTGTTTCATGCATTTTACTAAATATAGCTTAAAGTGGTTCATTTCATGCATTGTTTCATTCCAAATTTCCATTCACAACATTTTATTGCATAGTGTAATTAGTAAATTACCTTGTTTGAAATCTGAAAATTACATCTACACATTTCATTTTAGGCCTTTACATTGCATTTTTAGTTTGCATAGATTACTTTTCACAAATGTTGGTATCATTCTTTTCCAAGTTTGCAAAGAAAAAGTTAGTCAATAAGCATGTTATTCATTCATTCAATACATTCCCTACTTATGAGAGTCTCTTAGCACAAGAGAGTGAAAATAGTGATGCTTGCCTTAAACCTACACCCCCTCTTATCTATCCTATTTTTGGGAATGATGTGATAGAAGACAATACAAGCATGGACATTCATGTCAATCATAGTTGTTCTTCTCTTGATACCTCTCCTTTTAGTGACAAAGGTATCTTGGTGAAAGAAGATACAATTGTTGAGAATCATGAAAGTATTTCTTGTCCTTCCCCTTGTCCCCTTTGGGAAGATATTATAGCACAAGAAAATGAGATCATAGACACATTCCTAAACATTACCTTACCTAATTTCCATTCCCCTCTTGCTTGTGAGAATGATTTAGTGGAAGATGAGATTGTAAATGATGAGGATATGTTGGTGTTAGATGATCAAACCTTTAAGGTCTATAACAACCCTCTTTATGATCCTTCCCCTACCTATCTTATTCTGGAAGACATTAGGGAACAAAGGAATGAAGTCGTAAATTATCATGATAATCATACTTGTTCTTCTCCTAGTATCTCTCATAGCTATGAAGAAGATACTTTGATAATAGAAAATACAATAGATGAAAGTCATGAGAATCTTAGTTGTCTCCCTTCACCTAGGGAAACCCTTATTGAGCAATAAAATTCAACCATTGATCATTCCCCTACTTGCGATGAAGTCATTTTAGAAGAAAAAACCTTTGAATGTCATGAGCAAGTTTGTAGTTCTCCTAAAAAATATCCTCTTAGGGAGGATATCATGGTGAAAGAAAGCCTGGACATTGACACATATAAAGGGGCTTCCTTAGATGAAGATGGTGAAGTGACATTAGATTCCTCTTCACTAAGAGATCATGCAAATAGCCACAATTTTGTTGAGGTTATGATGACACAAATTGGATCTCCTTTAATTAGTGAGCTTCCTAAGTAACCTACCATTAGTGAATCACATAACAAACTAAGAGATTTCTTGAAATCTACGGTGTAATCTAACAATGTTTTGCAACAACCAAGATATAACACAGTTACTCAAACATGTAGGGGACCACAAATCACTCTTGCAACATCAACATTTCCTCAACTTATTGTGCCTAGTGTTAAAGATCTTAAAAATGTTGGAATAGGTGCCTCAATTCTTACTGGCATGTAACTCTTGAAGGGAAAAGTCGCTGTGACATTATTGATGTCTGGCCGACTAGCTGTTTTGAATCCTTTTGAAATGTTCATGTTGCCGAGATAATGCTACTGTCTCGCCGACTGGTGTTGTCACTATGACTTGTTAGTTTTCACTGTAACCTTTTGCCGAGTGGAATGTCTCGTTGACAGAGCTACATGTGTTTGGTATCAAGTGTCTTCGGTGAGACTCCTAGTGACTGGAGTCATCAGAGTAACACAAAACTTCAGTATGAAGTCTTAGCGACTGAAGAGAGTCTCACCGATAGCATATGGTCATCGACGTAACACAAAGGTCTCGGGAAGAAATCTCAGCGACTGATGAAGGTCTCACCAACGGGGATACACTTGTCTTCGTGGTGACACAAAGACTTCGGTATGAAGTCTTAGCGACTGATGGAGAGTCTCGCCAATAGTAAATGGTCCTCGGGGTGACATGATATGTCTGCTATGACCTCTCGGCAAAAGCGGTAAGTCTTGCCGATGAGTGTTCTTTTCGGCATGACTTGAAGACTTCGGTATGAAGTCTTGGCGAACTACGATGGTCTCGCCGATGGCTGTGTGACTTCAGAGTAACACATGAAGGCTCGGTGTGAGGTCTTGGCGACAAGGCGAAGTCTTAGTGATAGCTTTGTGGACTCGGTGTAACGTCTTGCTGATGAGGAAACTCTTGTCGATAGGAATGAAATGAATGTCAGTGGATTCGGTATGACTCATGGCATTTGCTATATCGTCTTGCCAATTGTTGGAACCTACGCCGATATCGAATGCTGGCTGTGTTGGCATTGGGGAGACATGGTTAGTGTCTCACCGACATGCCAACATAGGTTGAATTCCCTTGACTGTTTGATGACTATCCTATGTGGTGTCTCGTGGACCAATAAGAGGAAGCAAAATTCAAATGGTTGGCGATTGGATTTTTTCAATAGTTACGACATTGGAGCTGAACTGTATGCAAGGAAAAATCTACATAGGAATGGAAACTTTCTAGGATGGGAAATTACAGATAAGGATAAAAAGAAAGGATAAATCAACGTGTGGTAAGATTTGATAATGATTGAATTTTGGTTTGGATTGGAATCAAATCTGACAGAGCTTTTTCTATAATAGGTTGAACATTGAATGAAGAAACTGTAAGAACTGATACCAGAGAGTTATATCTCTGCATTGTATGTAATTTGTTGATTACTAAAATACAAAGAGATTCGGCTTGGTGTGGTGGGTTTTTTCTCGAAAGGGTTTCCCACGTAAATTTGGTGTTCATTTGTCTTTGTGTATTCTTCTGTTTCTGTAAATCTTTCATGTGTGTCTTTTAATTGGATTGTAATTTGGAAATTAAAAGTACTGTCTGCATTCTTCCTTGTGGTTTTGACGTTAGGAAAGTTGCTTCTGCACCTCTTCTTTCCTTACAAGTGGTATCAGAGCCTGGCTAGTTGTGTTATCCTTGTGAGTGGGTTGGGTGTTTTGTGTCAATTCTTTTTCAGTGGGAGTTTGGTAGAGGTTTGATAATTTAATTACAGATTAAGATGGCAAGCACATCTAGAAAGATGGAAATAGAGAAATTCAATGGTAGCAATTTTGAGTTGTGGAAACTGAAAATGGAAGATCTGTTAGTGGATCATGATCTGTGGCTTGCTGTGTCTGGAATGATGTCTCAAGGCATGAAGCAAGAGGATTGGGACCTTGCAGATAGAAAGTCTAAAGAAATTTGATAAGGCTATATTTTGGCGGAGACTCTATTGCGAAACATTCATGGAAGAAAAAGACTTCACACATCTTCCTTATGGAAAAGACTAGCATCTATTTATCAGGGCAAGTCCTTGGTGAACAAATTGTTCTTGAGGAAGAAGTTGTACTTTTTGAGAATGCAGAAGGGAGGATCTGTTGCTGATCACTTGAATTCTTTCAACATGTTGATTGCATAGTTAACATCTATTGGTGTGAAGATTGAAGATGAAGATCGGTGTATGCTCTTATTGTGTTCTTTGCTAGATTCTTGGGATCACCTAGTGATGGCTATTGGGAGTACAACATCCACTTTCAAGATGGAAGATGTTGTTGCTTCTTTGTTGTCAGAAGAAATGAGAAAGAAATCTTTTGAGATGGAAAAGGAGGCTCTGGCTGTTAGGGAGTAGATCCGAGAAAGAAAAAGGCAAGAGAAGAAGGACAAGAGTCAAATTGAAATTAGAGAAGGGAGATCAAGGAAGTCTCACGGCAAAGTCAAAAGGTGAGAATCTTTGGAATTGTACAGCCTAGTCATGTAGAAAGGATTGCAAGGAGGGAGAAAAGAAGACCTCTTAAAGGCAATGATTCTTCAGGAATTAGCAAGAGCGCCTTCATTTACAGCCTTAGCTCTGTAGACATCCAGATGATGTTTCAGTTGATTGATTCTAGAGCATCTTTCTACGCATTTATATCATAGATATTGGTTTCACAGTATAGAAACTATGATGGTGGAAGGTGTATTTGGCAGTGATTCATCTTTGGAATTGTTGGCCATGGAAGAGTCGAGGAATTCAATTCCACACGATGGAAGAGTAAGAGGGAATCAATGATATGATGCATATACCAGGTCTGGCTCGTAATTTACTTTATGTAAGTAAGTTGAATGATATTGGAGTGCATGTCACGTTCTCTGGAAATGGCTACAAGATGACTAGAGGCTCTATGGTGCTAGCAAGGGGTGCTCGTATTGGTACCTTGTATAAGTTGGATGCACAAGCTATTCAATGCAATAGTGTATATGCAAAGTCACATAAAGCTACTCATGGAGGAAAAGAGGGAAACATTCATAATGGTGTAAACTCCATGGAGGTTAAACTTCCAGGTAAAGAAAGACTATGCTCTGGAATCTGAAACAGGCCACATTAATTGAAAAGGTTTAAAACCTTGAAGAATAACAACCTGGTTGAAGGGCTTGATGATTGTAACCTCGAATTCAAATTTTGTGAACATTGTATATATGGTAAACAACACCATGTTTCATTTTATTCCAGTCCTCACAAATCTTCTGGTTTGCTTGATTATATACATTTTGATGTGTGATCCGATGAATCAGCTGTTGCTATCTAAATCAGATACTATATATGGATTTATTGATGATTATTCAAAGGAGCATTTGTATGGCCTACGAGAGAAATATAAATCAAAGGTATTCGGTCGGTTTAAGGAATTTAAAACCTTGTTGAAAATGTTGGTAGAACGTTTAGGTGACAATGGCGGTGAGTTTTGTTTAGATGAAGATTGAAAATTACTATAAGAACATGGATTAAAGACATAAGACTACACTTTACATACAACAAAATGGAGTTCTTTAGAAAGTTCAATAAATTTGGTAATGGAAAGAATTGCGAAACATCTTTGAAAGTCTTTGGCTTGGAGGAGGATTACAGGCTGGGGCAGTCTCTACAACATATTGCCAGTAAATGTCGTTCTCCTAACTCTACTCTTGTTGTGAAGATGCCTTTGGAAGCATGGTCTGGAAAGAAGTCCTATCTGAGACATATTCATGTCTTTGACTGTGAGGCATATGCATATGGGCCATTTGAAAAAAGATCCAAGTTGGAAAACAAAGTTGTAAAGTGTATTTTATTGGCTATAATTGCTAGCATAAAAGGATACAAGCTTTAGAATCAAAATTTGAGAAGGTTTAGCCACAATTGAAGCGTTATCTTTTCGTGAAATTTTGAAGCCTTCTACATTGGATCTGTAGTCAGAGAAGAAATCAAAAATGAAAAGGATGTAGCAGAAATTCCTCCAACACTAGATAAAGAGGAATTGAAAAATCAAAATGTACCTGATACTAAGGAAAGCTCAAGTAGCTCTAAAATTTCTGAAGAAGATGAAGAACCACCTCAGCCTCATCCTGTGAGGAGGTCAACTTGTGAAAGAAAGCAACCTAATAAATTATAGGTTTTCTTTTGATAAGTATAAATACTATGCTTTAATTTCTAGCCTTGATGAACCTAGGGTATGAAAGAGGCATTTAAAATGTCTGATTCAAACTCTTGGTTGGAAGCCATGAATGAAGAAATGGCATCATTAGAAAAGAATGATACCTGGAGTTTGGTGCCATTGCCTAAAGGTAGAAAAGCTGTGGGCTACAAATGGGTATTTAAAAAGAAAATTGGTCTGGAAGGTAGTGTAGAAAAATATAAAGCGAGGCTGGTTGCAAAAGATTATTCCTAGGTAGAGGGAATTGATTATGGAGAAATATTTTCTCTTGTAGCTAAGATGACATCTATTAGATTTCTTTTGTCACTTGCAGCAACATATGATTTAGAGATTGAATAGATGAATGTGAAGACAACGTTTCTTCATGGTGATCTTGAAGAAGAAATTTATATGTCCTGGCCGGAGCACTTTGTGAAAAAAGGTAAAGAAAGATTGGTTTGCAAGTTGAAGAAATCTCTGTATGGGTTAAAACGGTCTCCTAGAATGTGGTACCAAAAGTTTGACACTTTTTTTTTTCATTGGGATTTGTAAGATCAAAATATGATCATTGTGTATATTACAAAGTTGAAAGTGATCAAGTTCTTATTATTGCTCTCTATGTTGATGATATGCTGTTCATAGGCAATAGTAAGCTAATGATTTATGATCTTAAGTCTCAGTTGTCTCAAAGTTTGAAATGAAAGATCTTGGTGCAGCAAGGTATATTCTGGGAATGGAAATAACCAGGGACAGGAAAAATAGAAAACTTTGGCTCAATCAGAGTAAGTACATCAAGACTGTTCTAGAGAGATTTTGCATGACTGATTGCAAGCAACTAGTTGTTCCAGTTTTGCAGGGAACGAAGCTATCTGTTGAAGACTATCCAAAATATCCTACTAATATGGAGGACATGACTAGTGTACCATATGCTAGTGCAGTTGGTAGCCTTATGTATGCAATGGTCTGTACAAGGCCAAAAATTTCCCAAGCAGTGGGAGTACTTAGTCGGTTTATGGCTAATCCTGGAAGGACACATTGGGATGCTGTGAAGAGAGTGGTTAGATATCTGAAGGGCACTTCAAACTATGCTTTGTGTTACCATGGGAATTTGGTGGAATCATAGAGGACTCTCAGTATTCGAGGTTATGTGGATTCTGATTGGGCAGGGGATATTGACAGCAGGAGATCCACCAGTAGATATATTTTCATGATGAATGGTGGTGCAGTGAGTTGGATGAGCAAGCGATAGGCTGTAGTCGCTTCATCCACTACAGAGGTAGAATACATGGTAGCTACACATGCCTATAAAGAAGCAATCTGGTTAAAACGTTTGTGTTCTAACATTTTGATGTAGGAAAAATTACTATTTATTGTGACAGTCAGAGTGCTATATGTTTGGCAAAAAATCCTACTTTCCATGCTAGGAAAAAACATATAGATGTACAGTATCACTTTGTACGAGATATGGTGGAGGATGGGAAGGTATCTTTGGAGAAAGTGGACACTCTAGAGAATGTTGCAGATGCATTGATGAAGTTTGTGAGCACAAACAAGTATAGGTGGTGTTCCAATTTGATGGGCCTCAAGGCCCATGAATTTTAGTAGTTTTATTATGCCCTAGAGGTATCAGTAAGATCTTCATCAAGTGGGAGATTTTTGGAATAGGTGCCTCAATTCTTACTGGAATGTAACTCCTGAAGGGAAAATTCACTGTGACATTATTGATGTCTCGCCGGCTAGCTATTCTGAATCCTTTTGAAATGTTCATGTCGCCGAGACAATGCTGCTGTCTCGCCGACTGGTGTTGTCGCTATGACTTGTTAGTTTTCACTGTAACCTTTTTCCAAGTGGAATCTCTTGTAGATAGAGCTACATGCGTTTGGTATCGGGTGTCTTCGATGAGACTCCTAGCGACTGGAGTCATCGGAGTAACACAAGACTTTGGTATGAAGTCTTAGCGATTGAAGAGATTCTCACCGATAGCATATGGTCATCAGCATAACACAAAGGCCTTGGGAAGAACTCTCAGCGACTGATGAAGGTCTCATCGACGGGGATACACTTTTCTTCACGGTGACACAAAGACTTCGGTATGAAGTCTTAGTGACTAATGGAGAGTCTCACCGATAGTAAATGGTCCTTGGGGTGACATGATGTGTCCGCTATGACCTCTCAGCGAAAGCGATAAGTCTTGCTGATGAGTGTTCTTTTCGGCATGACTTTAAGACTTCGGTATGAAGTCTTGGTGAACTACGATGGTCTCGCCGATGGCTGTATGACTTCAGAGTAACACATGAAGGCTCGGTGTGAGGTCTTGGAGACAAGGCGAAGTCTTAGTGATAGCCTTGTGGACTCGGTGTAACGTCTTGCCGATGAGGAAAATCTTGCCAATAGGAATGAAATGAATGTCAGTGGATTTGGTATGACTCATGGCATTCGCTATATCATCTTGCCGACTGTTGGAACCTACGCCGATATCGAATGCTAGCTGTGTTGGCATCGGGGAGACACGGTTAGTGTCTCATTGACATACCAACATAGGTTGAACGCCCTTGACCGTTTGATGAATATCCTATGTGGTGTCTCATGGACCAATTAGAGGAAGCGAAATTCAAATGGTTGGCGGTTGGATTTTTTCAACAGTTGCGACGTTGGAGCTGAACTGTATGCAAGGAAAAATCTACACAGGAATGGAAAATTTCTACGATGGGCAATTGCAGATAAGGATAAACAAAAAGGATAAATCAATGTGTGGTAAGATTTGATAATGATTAAATTCTGGTTTGGATTGGAATCAAATCTGACAGAGCTTTTTCTATAATAGGTTGAACATTGAATGAAGAAACTATAAGAACTGATACCAGAGAGTTGTATCTCTGCATTGTATGTAATTTGTTGATTACTGAAATACAAAGAGATTCAGCTTGGTGTGGTGGGTTTTTTCCCGAAAGGGTTTCCCACGCAAATCTGGTGTTCATTTATCTTTGTGTATTCTTCTGTTTCTGTAAATATTTCATGTGTGTCTTTTAATTGGATTGTAATTTGGAAATTAAAATTACTGTCTACATTCTTCCTTGTGGTTTTGACGTTAGGAAAGTTGCTTCCGCACCTCTGCTTTCCTTACAAAAAAGACTCCCGCTAACATATCTGTATGACAACTCATTCAACTATCACCTAAATACAAGTGTCTAATTCAAGAAATATTGCAAATAAAGCAAGAGGAAATAAATTCTTATATGAAATAAAACAATGTAACATCCTCCTTTGATCATATGCAAGTTACACGATCATAAATTACATTCCCTAAACATGAATTTTCCTCACTTGAGACTCAAAACAAGAAAGAAGCCTTGATGATAATTGTGATCATTAATGAAACTGCAGTTAGGCACACTCTCATAGACAATGGAGTAGAAATTAATGTTTGTAGCATTGACCTAGAAAAATTTGGCGTAGACAAGAAGCTTATGTAAATTAATGATATTCATATTCGTGGCTTTGAAAATGTCAATAGGAAACCACTAGGAATGATCACATTACCTATTGAGGTCAGACCTGTAGTGTTGCCTACCCCTATCCATATCATGGCAAGTCCCCTTCCAGACAATCTTCTCCTAGGGAGACCATGGATTCATGCTATGAAAGGAGTCCCATCTACTCTCCACCGTATAATGAAATTTGAATACAACAACAAGATACACATGGTTGAAGCAGATGAATGAAGCTATATGAATCACATGATCACAACACTTCCAACTCTCCTAATACTTTCATTCCAAGATCAAAAGTTAAACCTATACAAGTTGATGTTGATCTTTCACCTACAACAAAACTCTTTAGTGATAATTGGGGGTTAATAGATTCTACGCCTTGTTTCAATAAAGAATCCAAAATCTCACCCTCAAAGTCCAAAGAGTCATATACAAATGATTCCTTTTTAGATACAAGTTCTATTGACGATTGGGGTTTTACACCTTCCTTTATAGGAGAGTGCAAAATATCACAATCTAAACCGAAACAACCTTGTGTTTCATTCACTCAACTTAATTCTACAACATTACCCCATGGTGGTGATGGGGGATATATAACTCCCATCCCTCACGAGGGGATGATGCATAACCTTAAAAAGAATTTGTGTCCTCGTCAAGAAACCAATCCTTCTCAGAAACATAAATCCCCTTCATATGAGTTGGAAGATTGTTATGGTATGAGATATGTAATCTCCCTCCTACACATAGATACAATGAACACATGAAGCAAACTGATATACCATGCTCTTTCAAGAAAGATCTAGGTTTACCTCTCTTATCTCCATTTTCATCTAAAGCCTTATCATTTAGTGTGTATATGACATCTTGAATAAATAAAGGAACATTTTCTACTATTGATCAAGAAAGTATCTTGTCGAGACTCCTCCAAGATCATCTGATATCCCTCCCTCCAAGAACATGAAATAAATTTTACTACAAGAACTCATTTTTGTGCATGTCATAGAGTTCATGGTCATTCTACTAATGAATGTAAGGATTTGCATAAAAAAATTCAACATCTTAAGGATTGTGGTACTCTTCCTTGTGTTGAAGCACCTATTTCCTCCAAATGATACTTATTTCGGCTCATCCTTGTCCTGCACTAAGTGGGGGCAAGGGGTTAAGTAGCCTTGTACTTGTATGTCACTTGCCGTTGTCTCTTGTGGCTAGTTGATCACATTTCATGTATATATAAGAGCACGCTTGGGATGTGGATGACATGCCTTAAGTTGGCTTGCATGTGACATACTTATTCATGATATAGCTTATAAAAAACATATGACTTGGCAATGTAGGGCTTTCCAAATAAGCTCTCATGTCCTCTTTATTGCTAGCATTTATCCTTTGCTACTTTAAAGTAATTTCTCACAACATGGTGTTTAGAAATTTATTTAAAGTGGGGGCATACATTGGCATTATTTTGACATGATTTTATTGACGTTTTTCCATGTTCCTTGATGTGGTTTTCTTACTTCATGCGATGTGTTTTTCTCTTTTTGGTGACATTGGGAGTAATGTCCTTCAATAGATTGATCTATCTTAGCATATTGCATTCCTCTTAGTGGTGATGCGACACACTACATTCTCAAAGTTGTGAATCTTTTATCCTTTGGTTGGTCCTCTCTTGGAGACATTAGGAATAATGTCCCCTAAGATTAAGACCTCACATGAACTAAGCAAAAATCCTTTGAACATCCCTCTTTCTTGTTGTGTTGCATTTTTTGTATCTTATTAAAGTCATGGAGGTATGGCTTTGATATGGTTCCTCGGGGCTCACCTAGTGAACAACTAGCTTCACTAGCCCTTGTGAGCCTACATTTTATTTTTCTACCTTATTAAAGTCATGGAGGTATGGCTTTGATATGGTTCCTCGGGGCTCACCTAGTGAACAAATATCTTCACTAGCCCTTGTGAGCATGCATTTTCTCTTTGTACCTTATTAAAGCCATGGAGATATGGTTTTGATATGGTTTCCTGGGGCTCACCTAGTGAACAAATAGCTTCACTAGCCCTTGTGAGCGTGCATTTTATTTTTGTCCTTATCATAGTCATGGGGTTTGACTTTGATATGGATCTCTTGGGGCTCACCTAGTGGACAACTAACTTCACTAGCCCTTGTGAGCATGTATTTTGTTTGCATAGTGGACAACACATTCCACTTGTAAACCTTTTTGCACAAACAACCTAGACCTGGTCCACAGTGCGTTGGATGGCCAGTCGAAGTTGATCCATTTCATTTTTCTTTTTTTTTCCCCCTTTTTTTCTATATTTGATGGTGTATGTTTGTGATCTGGTTATGGTTTCATATATCATCCACAAGCCTGTTCCTTTATGCCTATGTTGGTCTATTATAGGATATTTATCCTAGGGGCTTGGCCACCTTCTTGGTTATTGCCATCCTATCTTACTAACATTTGTACATGTGGACCCCTCTTGATTGTGTGGTTGGCTACTTTAGTGTGAGTTTGAAGCAAGTTCATCTTGTCACTAAAGTGGGGGTTAAATGTAGTATAGGAAAATGCATGCCCTCACATTTTCACACTTGTTTGGGTGGGCCTTGCTTTATTTATCCTTATTTATGTCTTAATTGGTCCTATTTTGCATCCACAAGCCTAATAAATTATATCTTTTTAGGGCTAATCTTGAGAAACATCAAAAGATAAATGATAATTTAATGATTCTAGCTGTGTCCTTGATTTTTAGACTGGGACTAAGATGCCACCTAGGGTGTCTTTTTCCTCCAAAGGTCTTGGGACCCTCTTTTCAAATGCACCTTAAAGGGCCCCCTTTTTGGAGTTTGTGCCCTGAGTTTCAAGCCTCAGGACTAAGACACCACCTAGGGCGTCTTAGTCCCCCTCAAGTTATTTTTGGGATTTAATTTCAAATCTTGGCAGGATTTAACCTCCTTTAATTAATGAATTCATATGTCGGCTTGTTGTGGTGTAATTTTGGGATATTAAGCATGGATAAATATAAATGCAAGGTTTTTTTCACTCATTTTCATATCTAAGCAATTCATGAGATCATCCTAGCAAGTTTACAAGAGCATTCAAGAGTAATTCATCAAACATTTGGAGCCATCATCAAGATTCAAGCATCATGTCAAAGATATTCTTGCATCATGTGTTTTTTTGAGCTAACATTTGTGATGTAGGGTTTTGATTCAAGCAAGCTATTCAAGTCAAGATCTATCAAGCATTCACTCAATTCAAGATCCACATTCAAGCTAGCCATTTCAGACAAGTTTTTAGATTTCATAACAAGGGTTTGGTGAGTTGTAACATAGTACTTTGTTCATTCATCATTTCCCTCCATTATTCCATTTCATTCCAAGGTTTAATTACCAACAAGGGGTTTGACCAAGGCAAACCCCATTTACTAACAATCAACAAGTTTTTCCTCTCTTGTGTGTTTATGTTTACAAATTCAGGTAGAAGATCATTTGGAGTGCAAAGTTGTAAAGTTACAAAGTTGCATTGCAAAGTTTTCATCTTCACGGAAAGTCACCTATAGGCTAGATTTGGAAGTTTTAGGACCTAAGAAATGAGAAGAAGGAAGTGCAACCATTGAACTTTAGGATCACATTTTGAAGTTGTAGAAATCCAGATTAGGACTAAGTTGACAGTAAGGGTTTCTTAGTCCTCCAAGTGGTATTTTGTAGAGATTCTTTTAGATTCTGTTTCAACATTCAAAGATTCTGCATCTGCCCTGAAAAACACCAGCGAGACTAAGACAATAGTAAGGGTGTCTTAGTCCTCCTCAACATATTTTGACAACATTTTTGCATTTCTAGAATCCTCATCACATTTCCAGACTTCCTAGGTACACATATCCTAACTTGTTGCTTAATTTTGTCATTTGCACTCATTATTTGGCTTGCATTACTAGGTTTTGTAAGTTGAATGTTAAGTTGTATTTTCCAAGCTTTTGCTTGGTGGTGAAACCTTCAAAACCTAAAGAACCCCCCCTAGGTCTTTGTTGTTGAGAATTGACTCACCTTTGTGTTGATAGTCAATCCAATCTAGGATCCTAGGACATTCTTGAATGATAATAGGAGAATAGTGGTGTTCTATGACCTAGGTTATAAAGCACCCATTCCCCTATTGTTCACTTCCTTATGAACCAAGATGGTTGGACTTGGGATTACTCTCCACTCAACACCAAGATTTGACCCTCTACACTAAGTGGATCATTCATGCTTTTGAGGTTAATGAATATTGAATTTTTTTACTGTGACATTGCATTTCTTTTGATCATCTAGTTGGGTGACCAAATTGGAAGAGGATTGACCTTCATACCCTTCTTATTATGAAAGATGTTCAAATTTAAGGAACCTTTATAATAAATAATATTTAGGGGGCTTGGGAAGCTATGAATATTTAAATTTTTTGAAATGGTTTTGGTTTTTATATTGGTATTCTCATGAGTTAGAAAAAAAATTGGTGGCCTTTTTTTTCCCTCCTATTTCAAATACTCCTTGGGTTTTTTCTCTAATATTTTTAAAAAAGAGGATCAAAACATCCTTGGATATATTTTCTAGAACTACTATGAATGTCTTCTCCTAAAATGGATTCAAGGCTCAATTGTAGCTTTCCATCCATGATAAAGAAACCTTTAACATAATTATAGAATCCATCTTAGTTGATATGGTTCAAAAAAATGGTATTAGATCATGCAAACCTTTGTACAAAGAATAGATATGGTATGCACATATCACTTTTAGAATTATAAGCCTTGAAAAATGTACCATTTTCTTTCTCTTCATTTTTTTTATAGTGTCCACCTTGAATCAATGATTTTATTTTTAGTCTCTAGTGTTAGTCTAGCACTGTAGGTTCCACACCATATTGTAAGTAGTATTGGAGCCTAAATTGGATCACTTTTTGACGAAAACAAAAATCCACTCTTGCTGTCACAAACAAAACCAAAAAAAAAAGATTAATACTCTGTTCAATGATTGCAATAAACTATTGGTGTAAATAGGTATTTTCCCTATCTTTTCTTAGCTAGGTCCTATTTACAATATTAAGTCCACTTAGGTCCTAGGAGGGAATCTTTCTAATTAACATTAATTAGGGAGGAATCTTTCTAGTTAAGCATTAGTTGTCACTTATCTAGTTTTGTTTTATTTAATGCTTGTACATCCTAGGTTATTTAGTATTGACTCATGTCATTTAATAATGACACAACCATTTAATTCTAGTACATCATCACCCTTGCCTATATAAGCAAGGCTTCATATGTACATTGTAACTAAGTTCACTCAATTGAGATAATGTTTTACTTGTGTAAGTCCAATATATCACTACAATCTTGAGCCATATCTTGCATCCATTTTTGTAATTTCATGTTCTTGATTTTCCCTCTTGTAGAAGGTTGTTGTTGGTTTTTATAGATAATCCTGGAGGCTTGAGTCCTTGAGTGACTCTAACATTAACTACTCCTTATTCTGATTTACCAAAATTCATGAATTTAATAACTTTGTAACCAACACAATTTAAATTGACAATTTACCTTGTCAATTAAATTCAAATTTAAAATTTCACAAAAACAATGAGGTAAAATTTAAATTTTATTAATATGACCAAATTTTATAGACATACACACATTATGTAATCTACATTTTATTGGTTTCCTAATTTTCTATTTTCCTTATCCAAGCACCCTCTTTGATATGCACTTTATCTTTCCATCGATCTCTGTTCTTTCATTTTTTTTACTCTACCTTCACCTACTCTTCATTCTACAATCTTCTTCGCAATCACATATTACTCAACTTCTTTTCTTAGTTTCCCTCTTACCCCACATGACCGAATATTCTCATTTTCTTGTTGAGCATTCTTCCATTTCTGTATCTTCTTTTCTTAGTTTCCCTCTTACCCCACACGACCCAATATTCTCATTTTCTTGTTGAGCATTCTTCCATTTCTTTATACATGCTTTCTTACCTCCACACAACCTATCTTCTTTCTTATCTTGCACACCCCACTCTGTCTCCTTTGCTATCCATAACTACTTTTCTCTCTCGATGACCTGTCCTCTCTTCATCTTTAGGTCAATTCCCCCTCCTTCACTTTGCATTCATTTTTCTATTTTATTCCACCTTGGCTATGCCCCTTTATAATCTTGCTTGGAAAATATTTGTTTTTTTTTTCTTACTATTTTTGCCTTGGCTTTTCCCTGCCAATTGCGACCCCTCATTTTGAATTCTCTCTTTTTAAACTTAGAGGTTAATCAACACAATAATTTTTTTTTTAATATTTAATAATTTTCATTAACCATACACCTCCCATGGTGAATTTTACATAAAAAATCATGGATAAATCATCCAAAAATTAGATATCAAAATTTATTGTCAAAATTGAACAGATAAAATTAAATCCATCAAATTTCACGAATGAAATTCTTTCTTAGAATTAAAATCGATGTGTGAAATTTTGATAATTAATGTCAACAATGTCAACCAATCTTCGTCAAATCAACCACCAAAACCAAAAAATGCACAACAAAATGATTTTTTTTTTTTTTTTGTCGATGTTGATTATTGTTCACCTAGGATGCTCCTGCATCAGACACACCAGCTAGAAAATTTGTGAGAATAGACTAAAAAATGTGGAGTTGAGTAGTTAAACTACTCTTCCAGATTGCAACCAACTTGCAACAAAATCCATCACTGGGAAAGTACACAAAGTCATTTCTTCCTCTTCTTCCAATAATGTTGCACCCCCTTCTTCCTTCCCCTCGTGGACTCATGTCCACCATAAAATTTACTCCTCTAAAAAATTTCTCCTCTTTGCTCCTCATTCATGGGAACTATCCCACCATCAATTAACCACCTCCAACAAAATCCATCACCACTTGCAACATCCATACTAAAATATGCATCTAGCACTCCATGGAAATTAAAGATTTCCAGGCACTCTTCTCCATACTCTTCAATTCTCATCATGGAAAAAAAAGGGAAATCATGATGCAGGTGCATCCATGGTGCCAATCAACTGGAAAAGTTTTATTTTTGTTCAAATTTATTTTAATGGAAATTTTGGTGTGTTTATAATGTTTTTGAGTCTAGAAATCAGATTAAATAACTTGGACCTAGTTTGGCTTGAATTTCACAGTGGGAAGCGTGTTGTATTTAATATTATTTTAATTAAAATTGCCAAAAGGCAAGTTGGGTGTGGGATTTTGGGAGCTGAGGAATGTTTAAATTTTTAATTAATAAACATCATGCTACAAGAATGATTTGGATGCATAGGTTGAGTGGAGTTGAAAATTTGAATTGACAATTCAAATTGGAGAGTTGAGGAATGATGGTGCTAGCTAGTCACGGCCTGCCTAGCAAGAAGTGAAATCAACATGCATTGGGAGTTGAAAGAATGTTATTTTCTTCTTGTAACTAATTTTCTAGAAAGGGGGTGTGGGATTTGGTGTAGTGGTATTGTTGAGAGGTATTGGCATTGTTTTTGGTTAATTATATTTGGTGATTGCTGGTTGTTGGTTCCAGATTTTTGCAAGAAGAAGACTTGGGCATAAAGTCTTCCTAGGAGAACATTTTTTAGATTTGGAATTCAAGTGGAAGGAAAAAATCAATGGAAATTTATTTGTTGAAGACATTGGGCTGTGTTTTTTGATTTCCAGAAGTTGTGTAGGTGTAGGAAGGAGATTGAAAGGAATTGGAGGAGGTTGAATGCATATATGTAGATGTTATTGCTACATGTAGCAAGGAATTTACCTCTATTTTTTTTATATAATTTCAGTCCTCAGGGTTGTCTTTGTATTTCTCTTCCATTGAATATATTGCACAAAGATTTACAAGTGTCATTGAGTAAATAAAAAGTTTCATATGTTTTTGATTTGATTGTCTTGATTCATTTTTAATTCATGAAGTGTGTGAGTTTAGAAGTGCAGAGATTTGCAAGAAATATCTCTTGCATTAGTGGTAGCAGAGCGGGTTGTCGTGAGTCTACAAGAAGAGTGCTAAAGAGAGGTAGTTTGTAGCAAGACTTGTGAGTGTGGGTTTTGATAAAAATTACTCCAAGAGTGGCCCCAAAAGTAAGGGGTAGAGGTGGAGGTAGAAAACCTCCTACCATGGAATATTTTAGAGCCCTCAAAATTCAAGTGGAAACATCGTAGGAAGAGCTACATAGAAGGGTTGTGTACAAAGAAAGAGATGACAATGAAGATGAAGTAGAGGATGGGGAACCATTTATAGAAGAAGTACAAGATGAAATTAATCTTAGAGAAGTCATATTGTTGAAAGCTATCACCAAGATTGGGAACAAGACAAAAATGGAGGTATCAACATTTAGTGGGAGCTTGAATCTAAAAGAATTCATAGGTTGGATAAATGACATGGAGTTATTCAAATTTGAAGAGATTGAAGATCCTGACGGGGCAAGGTTTACTAAAACTAAGTTGAAAGGACATACTAACATTTGGTGGAAATAAATACAGCTTGAAAGAGGAAGAAGAGGAAATGATAAAATTTCTAGATGTGATAGGATGGTGGAGAAGATGATGAGATAATTCATTCCATTAGATTATGTGTTGGAGCTGTTAAAAAAAGATACAAAGTTTGAGACAAGGATCGAGAACTATGAAGGAATACACAAAAGAATATCAAAAAGTTTTGATAAGAACTGGACATGCTGAAGAAAACAAGGGGAAGGTATCCTGCTACATTAATGGGTTAAATCCATACATACAAGAAGAGTTGGCATTGGTGAGGATGTACACCATTGAGGATGCATATTAGTTTGCATTGAAGGTAGAAGAAATATTGAACAAAAAATTTGAGAGAAAACAAAGAGGTAGAGGTTGTGGTGGAAGGAATAGAGAAAGAACTTATGATAGAAATAAAAAAAATAGAATTTTGAAGACCAAGGCAGCAGAAAAAATAAAAAATAAAAAAATTCTTACCATCCAGGAGAGAAAAATTTTAGAGGTAGAGGAAGATCAAGTAGAGGATTTGGAAGAGAAGGTTTTCAAGGAACATGTTTTTGATGTGAAGAAGAGGGATATAGAGCATACAAATGCCCTCATAATAAAGAAAGGACCAATAGGAGACCTGAAAACCATGCTAGAGCAACAAATGTGAATGAAGAAGATGTAGAGTCTTCACACTCCGAAGAAGCTGAAAAAAGGAGAAACTTTGACGATTAGGCAAGTCCTATTGAATGAAGACAATGAACTAGTGCAAAGGAAGATTTTTTCTAGAACAAGATGCAAATGTGAAGGAAAGGTATGCAGTGTGATTATTGATAGTGGAAGTACTAATAATTTGGTTTTTGAAGATATGGTGAGAAAATTGCAGCTTGAGAGAAGAAGGCACCCGCATTTGTATCAGATTGCTTGGATTCAAAAAGATCAGAAACTTTTGGTCAACGAGAAAAGTTTGGTAAAGTTTAAGATAGGAGATTATTTTGATGAGATTTTATGTGATATTATTCCTAGGGGTTCTTGTCATGTTTTGTTAGGGAGATCGTTGTAATTTGACAAGAAATCCATGCACGATGGGTATGCTAACACATACTCATTAACAAAGGATGGAGTAAGACATAAGTTGAAGCCATTGAAAGAGGAAGTGGGTAAGGTTGGAAAAAATGAAAGGATTTATGTAGTTGATGCTAGGAATTTTTTATATGGCATGAAGCATGAGAATATTTGTTTTTCTTTAATTCCAAAATCTAACCAAGAAATAGTGGAAGATGTTCCTATGGAAGTTACAAATTTATTGCATGAATTTTATGAGATTATTTTAGATAATGCACCAGAGGGGCTGCCACCCATGAGAAGTATAAGTCACCAAATTGAATTGATACTAGGAGCAAGTTTTCCTAACAAATAATCCCACAGGATGTCTCCTATAGAGAGTGAAGAGATGAATAGGCAAGTGCAATAGTTTTTTTAGAAGGGTTTGATTAGAGAGAGCCTAAGTCTATGTGCATTTCCAGTTGTTTTGACATCAAAGAAAGGTGGAGAGTGGAGAATGTGCATGGATTCAAGGGCTATAAACAAGATCACTTTCAAATTAAAATTTTCATACCAAGAATTGATGAAATCATGGATTGTTTGAGTGGGGATGAATACTTCACCAAGATTGACTTGAAGAGTGACTATCATCAAATCCACATTAGAGAAGGTGATTAGTGGAAGACAACATTCAAGAACAAAGAAGGTTTGTATGAATGGTTGGTCATGCATTTTGCACTAACCAATGAACCTAGTACGTTTATGCGATTGATAAATGAGGTATTGAAAGAGTTTTTGGGTAGATTTGTTATTGTGTTTCTTGATTCAACATATTGATATTTAGTAAAACATTGGAAGAACATTTGATGCATATCAGATTTGTTATTAAAAAGTTGAGAGAAGAGAATTTGTTCAATAACTTGAAGAAGTGCAACTCTATGAAGAGGGATTTGGTATACTTGAGGTTCATTATTTCAAGAGAAGGAATCAAGATGGATCCAAAAAAGGTGAAAGCTATCTTAGAATGGCCTACACCTAGAAGTGCTATAGAGGTGATATCATTTCATGGTTTGGAAAGTTTTTATAGGAATTTTATTAGAGGTTTCAGTAGTATTTGTGCACCACTAACTGAGACCATGAGAGGAGACAAAAGAGATTTCAAATGGACTACAAGGGAAACAAGAAGTTTTGATTTGTTGAAGGCTAAAGTGATAGAGCAACCTATTTTAGCACTTCCAAATTTTAGCAAAGTATTTCAAGTTGATTGTGATGAAAGTAGTAATGCGATTGGAGCTATCCTAAGTCAAGAAGGTAAAGGTCCATTGCTGAATTTAGTGAGAAGTTAAATGATGCAAAAATAAAATATTCAGTTTATGATTAGGAATTTTATGCTATTGTGCAAGCATTAAAAAAGTGGAGACACTATCTTTTGCCTAAGGAGTTTGTTTTATTTATTGATCACCAAGAACTTCAATATTCGAGTAGTCAAGGGAAGTTAAATCAGAGGCATATGAAATGGGTAGATTTTTTTCAAAGCTACACATTTGTTTTAAAGCATAGAAGTGGGAAGTCTAATAGGGTTGTAAATGCATTGAGTAGAAGGCAAGGTTTGTTGATTGAAATGCAGGTTGAGTTTGTTGGATTCAATAAGTTGAAGGAGTTGTATGAAGAGGATACAAATTTTGGAGAGGATTGGAGGGATTTTAAGGAACCTATTATGGCTGATAGGACCAAGTGTTTGGATTATTTAATCCAAGTTGGTTCGTTATTCAAAGGTAACAAATTGTGCATTCCAAGAAGTTCAATGAGAATGAATTTGGTTAAGGAAAAACATAGTGGAGGAATTGCAAGACATTTTGGTATTGAAAAAACTATAGCACTTGTTGGAGAAAAATATTAATGGCCTTAGTTACAGAAAGATATCAAAAAATATGTGCAAATTTGCAGGATTTTTCAAGTGGCAAAAGGGTCTAGTCAAAACATGAGTTTATATCAGCCTTTATCAGTACCCAAGAGGCCATAGGAAGAGATTAGTATGGAATTTGTTCTTGATTTACCAAGGAACCAAAGGGGATATGCTTTAATAATTGTGGTGGTAGATATATTTTCCAAGATTTCGTATTTCATCTATGTAAAAAGACTAATGATGTTGTTGATGTTGTAGAGTTGTTTTTCAAGGAAGTAGTGAGGCTACATAGTCTACTGAAGAGCATTATTTTAGATAAAGACATAAAGTTTGTGGGATACTTTTGAAGGATATTATAGAAGAATCTAAGGAATGATTTGAAGCTTTTATTAGCCTACCATCCTCAAATAGATGGGAAAATAGAGGTGGTGAATAGGAGCTTGGGTAATTTGTTGAGATGCTTAGTTGGAGACAAGCCAAAGGGGTGGGATTTGATTCCACCTCAAGTAGAATTTGAATATATAAACTCGGTGGATATAGGTATAGGGTAATTATCCATTCTAAATAGTTTATGGAAGTAGTACAAGAGTTCACATTTAAAAAGGATTAACAATGCTGAAAAGAAAAGTGCAAAAGTAGAGGATTTTGCTGATCACATAATGAGCATGCATGAAGAGGTAAGAAATTACATCAATAAAATTAATTTTCAGTATAAGTATAAGGATAATTTGAAGAGGATACATAAGGAGTTTCAGGTTGGTGATGAGGTAATGGTACATCTAAGAATTTTTTTTTTTTCTAGTGGGTACTTACAACAAGTTGAAAATGAAGAAGTTTGTGCCTTGCAAAATTGTGAACTAACATAATTCAGGTAATGCTTATGAAGTAGAATTTCCAAGTGAGCTTAATATTTAACCTATTTTTAATATTTCTAATCTAACAAAGTTTCATGAGGCTGAAAGTGATGAAGGTACAACAGGTGAACAATTACATACACCAACACCTATTTCAAAGAAGGATAAGATAGAAGCAATCTTGGACAACAAGGTGAGTAAGAGTACAAGAAAGAAGTAGTATAGGGAATATTTGGTAAAATGGATTGGGAGACCTATAGAAGAATCATCTTGGTTGTCTTAAGCTAAGTTTACTCACCTTGGTTACCCTCTTGAGAAGTGACATGGTCACTTTTCTTCTATCGTGGGTGTCTGATGTAGGTGCATCCATGGTGCCAACCAACTAATCAAGTTTGATTTTTTTTCAAATTTGTTGTGAATTTATTTTAATGGAAAATTTGGTGTGTTTTTAATGTTATTGAGTCTAAAAATTGTATTAAATAACTTGGACCTATTTTGGCTTATATTTCACCTTGGGAAGCATGTCAAATTTAATATTATTTTAATTTAAATTACCAAAAGGAAAGCTACACGTGGGATTTTGGGAGTTGAGGAATGTTTGAATTTTTAATTAATGAAAATAATACTATAGGCATGATTTGGATGCCTAGGCTGGGTGGAGTTGAAAATTTGAATTGGCAATTCAAATTGGAGAGTTGAGGAATGACGGTGCCAACTAGTTGTGGCTTTCCTGTCAGGGAGTGAAATCAACATGGGGAGTTGAAATAATGACATTTTATTCTTGTAAATGATTTTCTAGAAAGGGGGCGTGGGATTTGGTGTAGTAGTATTTCTGAGAGGTATTGGCATTGTTTTTGGTTAATTGTTTTTGATGATTGTTGGTTGTTGGTTCTAGATTTTTGCAAGAAGAAGACTTGGGTGTAGCATCTTCCTAGGAGAACATTTTTTTGAATTTGGAATTGTAGGTGGAAGGAAAAAAATAGAGGTAATTAATTTTATGAAGACATTGGGTTGTATGTTTTGATTTCTAGAAGTTGTGTGCAAGTGTAGGAATGAGATTGAAAGGAATTGGAGGAGGTTGAATACATACTTGTAGATGTTATTGTTTCATGTAGCAAGGAATTTACCTCTGATTTTTCATGCAATTTTAATCCTCATAGCTATATTTGTATTTCCCCTCCATTGAATGTGTTACATAGAGATTTATAGGTGCCATTGAGTAAATAAAAAGTTGCATATGTTGCTGATTTTGTTGTCTTGATTCATTTTTAATTCATCAAGCGCGTGTGAGTTTAGAAGTGAAAAGAGTTGCAAGAAAGCTCTCTTGAATAAAATAATCACAAAATACAATAAGATTTATCTTGTCCTTCTCCACGACTACAACATCATCCTTCACTACGATATCTCCCACATCATCACCAGCTGCAACGTCTTTAAGCTCTATCGCTGAAACCAAAACTACATCTTCATCCTCTACTGCTATTTTCTCTTCACTGCTCACTTCTTCATTTTACTTCATCTTATTGTCACTTTTATCCCATATTTTATTTTCAAATAAGCTATCAATCATTCTAATCTCTTCTTTCAATAAGAGATCATCCTCTTCACCAATTTTCTCATCGAATTTAGGACTCTCTAAGTCCATAATCTCATTTTCTTCATTTCCTCTCTTCTTTTCTTCTTCATGTACATCTATGGGGGTTGCTCTCACATATTTTTTCTTCCATCTTAGGCTAAAAAATTCTTTTCCTCTAATTTTATTTTCGCTATACTTGTTCTTCTTCTCGATTCTCTTTTCCAATATCCTCTCATCTTTTTCAACATTCTTTTCCAATACCTCTATCTTGACCTAGATCTTCCCCAATTCTTCATGGAGTATCTTTCCCATCTCTTCAAACTTTTTATTTTCCACTTCTTCCCAATATTGTTCCTAGAATAAAAATTCTTATGACTCTCCTCATGACCTATCTCATCTTCTTCCTCTCACTTATCCCCATATCACATCTCGTGCTATGCATCTTCATGACTTCTTCACTGCGCTTCCACTATAGGCTACCTCACATTCAATGCTCACCTATCTTATAATTTCACTCTCCACCCATAGGTCCTGGCATAGGATGCCTCACATTCGATGATCTACCTATACACTCATAACCCCTCGCTTTGATACCATTTGATTAAAACAAAATATGCTCTTGTTGCCATAAACTACTTACCCATAAAAATATTCAACGCTCTACCCAAAGACAACAATAAACACAAAATTCAGATTTACAAAATTCAAGAATTTAATAATTTTGTAACTAACACAATTTAAATTGATTGTTGCACTTGTAAATTAAATTCAAATTCAAAATTTCACAAAAACAATTAGGGAAAATTCAAATTTTATTAATATGACCAAATTTCACAGCCATACACACATTGTGTAATATGATTTTTATTGGTTTCCTAATTATCAATTTCACTTATCCAAGAACCCTCTTTGATATGAATTTTATCTTTCCATCATCTCTATTCTTTCATTTTTTTCTCTGCCTTCACATGCTCTTCATTCTACAATCTTCTTTGCAATCACATATTACAGACTTCTTATTTTCTTATACTTTATTGCACACACTCTTCATTTCTATGTAGATTTCTCTATTCTTTTCTTAGTCACCCTCTTACCCCACGTGACCCAATATTCTCATTTCCCATTGAAAATTCTTACATTTACTTATACATGCTTCCTTACCTTTGTGCAACCTATCTTCTTTCCTTCTTGCACACCCCACTCTGTCTCTTTTGTTGTCCATGGATACTTCTCTCCCTCCATGACCTATCATCTCTTCATATTTAGGTCGACACCCCCTCCTTCACTCTACATTCATTTTTCTATTTTATTCCACCTTGGCTGCACCCCTTCATATTCTTTCCTAGAAGCTCTTTGTTTTTTTGTTTGTTTTTGCCTTGGCTTTTCCCTGCCAATCGTGACCCCTAATTTTGCATTCTCTCTTTATCAACCTGGAGGTTAATCAACACAATAATTTTTTTATTTTATTTTAACAATTTTCATTAACCATACACCTCCCATAGTGAATTTGACATAAAAAAATCATGGAGAAATCATCTGAAAAATAGATATCAAAATATATTGTCAAAATTGAACAAATATAGTTAAATCCATCAAAATCATGAACGAAATGATTTCTTAGAATTAAAATCGATGTGTGAGATTTTGACAATTAGTGTCAACAATGTCAACCAATCTTCGCTAAATCGACCACCGAAACCAAAAAATGCACAACAAAACATTTTTCTTGTCGATGTTGATTGTTGTTTGCTTGAGATACTCCTACATCACTTTTTCTAGTGTCTTCTATTTCAAGGCCTTCCCATTGGTTCCGAATTATCCTATTTGTGTGTTCCTAATCCTTAATTCCCTTTTTGTGGGCATCAAGAGTATCTCAAACATTTCTTCTAGTTTTATCTCAAAGCTTAGGATTTTTGGTCTTGAATGCATGAATTCCTCAAACCATTTAGACCTAAGCCATTTTCTTGGCATATAGTTATATTAGGGGGTTGACCTCAAATATATCAAAAACTCATTCAAATCTAGTATTATTTTAGGGTGGATATTATGTTTAGCATATGGAAAGATACAATCTATTATTTTTTCAAGATGTTATGTTCATACCAAGTTTTTTATTTATGCTAAAAATATGATATGTTTTAATGTTTTATTATAGATTAGAGTGTAGGATAATAAAGTTGTGGTTGAGGTAGCCCACTAAAATGTGTTATTGGATCATTGAGGTAGTGACCCTTGTGTTGTGGCCAAGGTTCCCTTAAATCTCACATCCTCTTGGGGTTGGTCTCCTCATGGATATCATCATAGACATATTTAGCATGCATATGACCATCGAGGGAATCATTCTTAATATTTTAATCCTTTTGTGAGAAGGGATCATACTCAGTAGGGTTGGTTGATCTCTGGTTGTAGGCACTCTATCTCTCCATCACTTGTTGGTAGAGGATCTTTGGGTTGTTCATACTCCAATTTTTTTTCTCTTATAGATATAGTTATCTCTCTTGCTTGAGTAATTATTAACAAAAATCAAGAATAAAATGTTGATAATAATGATGGATAGGATCATCATGTGGTTACCCCAAACCTTGTTGAAGTATGTTGCAAACTAGATGATTGAGACCCTCCTCTATCTATATATGCTCAATTTTCTTGGTAAACTATTTTATGTTATTTTTCTCTAGGATGATGCCTTATATGGACTTTAGGGGTGTGAATTTTTCACCCATATTTTATTTGTGAATATGTTCAAAACTATTTTTAAAATGGTAATATAGATAATAGTCATAAAAAAAAATCTATTATTTTGTTGAGTGATTTAAAATTCCCTTCAACATATAGAGAGAAATATACTACAATAAATTAATTGTTGAATTATCGACAAAGACCACCATGGACAACATAACCATCTACTACTACTCACCTTACCATATATAATAAATAATTCAACTATTATGCATGTGGACTAAAGATTCATTATCTATTTTTCTTAAAAAATTAATATAATGAGCAAGATATTTGCGTGCTCCAATTCACAACCATTACATCTATTTGTTTATATATATTGTTTTCTTCTCATGGTATTAGAGAAAATTATCAAGCCTCTAGATATATTTGACAGGTACCCTTATGTATGTGTAGTACCTATCTAAAAATATCTAATATGTACATGAGGACATGGAGTTACAAATATTTATTGTAGAATGGGTTGTTGAGATGGAGGTGTACAGTGTTGAAGTAGTAGAGCATGATAAATTGGAACCTGAGCTATAAGTTGTACATGACTATAGTAAGAAGAAACAACACTTTTTTTCTATATAGTCATCTAACTCCATCTGGATAGTACTTTTTGTGTGCAAGTCACTCTTAGGGGTAGAGCGACAAGTATTTTCAAAAAATACAAATATTAGATTTAGAATAGATGAAATTCACACGGTTTGTGAAATTGAAATTTGAGCTTCATTTATGCTTCTTAAATCAAAATATGATAGTATCTACACATGAACAATATACCATAATGGGAACCACAATCCCCACATAAGTGAGTTAATAGTGGCTTAGTTACATGAAAATTTTGATTAGTGTTTGACTATCCCTATAAATTGTTGAGAAAATGTGTCTCAAACTCACTGGTATAACCTTGGTTTTGTCACCAATCAACTCAGACTGCATAAGTGTTACTTTCATGCTTGTACCGCTATACCGCTAGGTGATTGTGAGAGAGGTGCGGGCTTGCAGTGTATACTGCCATCCCGTAGAAGCCTTCTAGCTGTCTAGTGGTAGTGCGGTGTATACCACCACCCTATGATGATACTTGGTCGAGCATGGTAGTTGTGCGGTAGACATACCATTGTACCGCGATTGTGTCGGAGAGACCTGGGTGGTGTGGCTAGGACATTGAGTCATGTCTCTTCAACATACTATTGCAAGGTTGGTGGAACGATGTCGATGAGACATGGTGAGCTCGCTGAGACTTTGTGGAAAGTATCTTAGACATCCTGATAGTGCTGTGATGGACGTTTGGATGTGTTTAGCTAGACGAACGATGTTGACCGAATGACTTGGAAACTGTTGGCCTGATATGGTAACTGCTGATTGACGGTTTGTTTGCAGTTGCAAATGGAAACCGAATTGGTATGTTTCTGAGTATGGGTCTGGTGATGTAGATCGATTGTTGAATTATCTCAAAAGAAAAATGCTATAATGTGTAATGCATTGAAATAGTGTTTTGGAGTTGAGTTGTGTGTGTGAGAGAGAATGTGATTGATCAAAAAAATTGTAATGCTGACTATGTTGAGATTGTGAATTGACATCTCTGAAAGCACGAGTCTGTAACTCTATATGTGAACATTGTTTACTATAATACAAAGTGACTTTTGCTTGGTGTGGTGGGTTTTTCTCTTGAAAGGGTTTTCCCACATTAAATCTGGTTTCTATTCTATGTTGTGTGAAATTTGTTCTTATATGTTTCCTAGTAATGTGCATCTTTAATGAACTGTAATTGAATTTGAACCTTAAATTTGCATTCTCTTCTTAGAATTGTCATTAGGAAAGTGATTCCGCACCTTTGCTTTCCTTACAAGTGGTATCAGAGCCTGGCCAGTTGTGTTATCCTTGTGGGTAGGGTTGGTTTTTTGTGTCAATTCTAAAGTTGGAGTTTTGTAGAAACTTGGTAATCTCGATTGCAAATTAAGATGGAAAGCACATCAAGAAAGATTGAAATTGAGAAATTCAATGGTAGCAATTTTGAGTTGTGGAAACTCAAAATGGAAGACCTATTGGAGGATCGTGATCTTTGGCTTGCTGTGTCTAGAACGAAACCTTCTGGCATGAAGCAAGAAGATTGTGACCTCGCAGATAGAAAAACAAAAGGTTGATAATACTTTGTTTAGCAGACTCTATTCTCTTGAACGGTCATGGAGAGATATCTGCATCTTCTTTGTGGAAGAAGCTTGGAGACATTTATTAGGGAAATTACTTGGTGAATAAGCTGTTCTTAAGGAAGAAGTTGTACTCTTTGAAGATGGAGGAAGGGGCGTCTATGGCTGATCATCTAAATACGTTTAACACATTGATTGCATAGTTAACACCTGTGAGTGTGAAAATTGATGATGAAGATCGTTGTATGCTTTTGTTGTGTTCTTTGCTCGATTCTTGGGATCATTTAGTGATGGCGATTGGGAGTGTGACAACCACTTTCAAGATGGAAGATGTGGTTGCTTCTTTGCTATTAGAAGAAATGAGAAGGAAATCTTCTGAGATGGCGAAGGAGGCTCTTGCTGTTTGTGGCAGATCAAAAGAAAAAGGAAAGAAGGATAAGAATTCCAAATCGAAATCAGAAGGGAGATCAAAGTCTCATGGAAAAAATTCCAAGGTGAAGTGCTAGAACTGTGGGTAGCCTGGTCATGTCCAAGAGGATTGCAAAGAGGAGAAAAAGAAGAAGAAGAAGAACTCTTCCGATAATGATTCTTCTCAGAGCAAAGCAAATTCCTTCATTGCATCCTTGGAAACTCAGGCATCAGATGATGTCTGGCTGATTGATTCTGGAGCATCTTTCCACATGACATCTCATAGAGACTAGTTGACAAAGTATGAAAAATATGATGGTGCAAAGGTGTATTTAGCAAGCGATTCATCTTTGGAAATTGTTGGTCTTGGAAGAGTCAAAATTTAATTTCCTGAGGGAATAATTAAGGGAATTGATGGCGTAATGCATATACCAGGTCTGGCTCAGAATTTACTTTTTGTAAGCAAGCTGAATGATGTTGGAGTGCAAGTCTCGTTCTCAAGCAATGGCTGCAAAATGACTAGAGGCTCGATGGTGCTGGCTAGGGGTGCTCGAATTGGTACTCTGTACAAGTTGGACGCACTTGTTGTTCAATGTAACAGTGTCTCTACAAAGTCACATAAGGCTGTTCGTGTAGAGAAGGAGATTGAAGTTCCTATAGGGGAAAATTCTTTGAAAGTTAAACTTCCAGTAGAGAAGACTATGCTCTGGCATCAAAGGCTCGGTCACATTGGTGAAAATGGTTTAAAAGCCTTGAAAAATAAAAACCTAGTTGAGGGTCTTGATGTTTGTAATCTGGAACTTGAATTTTGCAAACATTGTATATATGGTAAACATCATCATGTTTCTTTTTACTCTAGTCCTCACAAATCTTCTGGTGTTCTTGATTATATTCACTCTGATGTTTTTGGTCTAGTAAATATTCCTTCGTTGTCAAATTCAAAATATTATGTATCTTTTATTGATGATTATTCGAGGAGGGAATTTGTATATTTTTTGAAAAATAAATCAGAAGTGTTCAGTCGGTTTAAAGAGTTTAAGAACTTGGTTGAAAATCAGATAGGAAGAAAAATTAAGTGCTTGAGGATAGATAACGGTGGTGAATTCTATTATGCAGATTTTGAAAGGTATTGCAAAGACCATGGAATTCAGAGGCATAAAACAACACCTCACACTCCACAACAAAATGGAGTTGCTGAATGGTTGAATAGGACGCTGATGGAGAAGGCAAGAAGTATATTGAGCAATGTTGGTTTGGAGCAAAAGTTCTAGGCTAAGGTTGTGGCTATAGCATGCTACTTGTTGAATCGGTCTCTTTCATCAACACTTGTTGACAAAATTCCGATGGAAGCTTGGTCTGGTAAGAAGCCCTCTCTGAGACATATTCGTGTCTTTGACTATGAAGCATATTTTTTATGTGCCAGATGAGAAGATATCTAAATTGGAGAACAAAGATGTTAAGTGTATCTTCATTGGCTATGACATTGGTGTGAAAGGATAGAAGATTTGGAATCCTGTGACTGAAAAGATTGTACACAACAGAAGTGTAATCTTTTGGGAACTGAAACCTTCTTTAGTGGATCTACAGTCAGGGATGAAATAAGATAGAGAGGAAAATGATGTAACGATGTTGTTGAAATACCTCTAACTCCAGAAAAAGAGGAACAACACATTGATAGTGTACCTGAAACTGAGGATAGTTTGAGCAGCTCTGAGAGTTCTGAAGAAGAACCACAACCTCAGCCTCAGCCTATGAGGAGGTCTACCCATGAGAAGAAGCAACCTGATAGGTATGGGTTCTCTATGTTACATTCTACTTGTTCCTATGCTTTAATCACTAGCACTGATGAGCCTAGGACTGTTAAAGAGGCAATTGGAATACTTGATTCAAACTCTTGGTTGGAAGCCATGAATGAAGAAATTGCATCATTAAAGAAGAATGCAACTTGGAGTTTGATGCCCTTGCCTGAAGGTAGGAAAGCTGTTGGTTGTAAATGGGTATTTAAAAAGAAAATAGGTTTGGATGGTAGTGTTGAAAAGTATAAAGCGAGGTTGGTTACTAAGGGATATTCCCAGGTAGAGGGAATTGATTATGGGGAAATTTTTTCTCTGGTAGCAAAGCTAATGTCTATCAGATTTATTTTGTCACTTGCAGCTGCATATGATTTAGAGATCGAACAGATGGATGTGAAGACAAAATTTCTTCATGGTGATCTTAAAGAAGAAATTTATATGTCCCAGCCATAGCACTTTGTGGAAAAAGGTAAAGAAAATCTGGTTTGCAAGTTAAAAAAATATCTATATGGTTTGAAACAGTCACCTAGAATGTGGTACTTGAAATTTGACACATTTGTTTTGTCACTGGGTTTTGTAAGATCAAAATTAGATCATTGTGTGTACTTAAAAACTGAAAATGATCGGGTTCTTATTATTGCACTCTATGTTGATGATATGTTGTTCATAGGGAATAGTACGTCTATGATTTCTGATCTAAAATCTCAATTGTCTTCAAAGTTCGAAATGAAGGATCTTGGTGCAACAAGGTATATTTTGGGAATGGAAATAACCAGGGATATAAAGAGTAGAAAGCTTTGGCTCAGCCATAGTAAGTATATTAACACTGTTCTGGAGAGATTTGGTATGACTGATTGCGAGCAACTAGTTGTTCCAGTTTTGGAGGGAACAAAGCTATATGTTGAAGATTGCCCAAAATCTCCTATTGAGATGGAGGACATGACCAGAGTGCCTTATGCAAGTGCAGTTGGAAGTTTAATGTATGCAATGGTTTGTACTAGGTTGGACATTTCCCAAGCAGTGGGAGTACTTAGTCAGTTTATGGCTAATCCAGGAAGGTCACATTGGGATGTTGTAAAAAGAGTATTAAGATACTTGAAGGGTACATCAAAATATGCCTTGTGTTATCAAGGTCACTCTACTGGATCTCAAAATTTAGTGAGCATTCATGGATATGTGGATTATGATTGGGTAGGGGATATTGATAGTAGAAGGTCCACCAGTGGATATATTTTCATGATGAATAGTGGTGCAGTTAGTTGGATGAGCAAGCGACAGGCTGTAGTTGCATTATCCACTACAGAGGCTGAGTACATGGCAACAAATCATGCCTGTAAGGAAGCCATTTGGCTTAGGAGATTGTATTTTGATATTGGTTTTGATGCAGGGAAAATTATTATTTTTTGTGATAGTCAGAGTGCCATTTTTCTGGCGAAAAATCCAACTTTCCATGCCAGGACGAAACATATTGATTTGTAGTATCATTTTGTACGTGATATGGTGGGGGATGGAAAGGTCTGTTTTGAAAAGGTTGATACTCTGAAGAATGTTGTTGATGCATTGACAAAGCCAGTGAGCATGGATAAGTTTAGATGGTGTGCAAATTTGATGGGCCTTGGGGTCCAGAATATTTAGTAATTTCATGTATTGAAGAAGGTTCAGTGAGTTCTTTGTCAAGTGGGAGATTGTTGAGAAAATATATCTCAAACTCACTAGTATAACCCTAGTTCTATCACCAATCAACTCAAATTGCATAAGTGTTACTTTCATGCTTGTACCACTATACCGCTAGGTGATTGTGAGAGAGGTGTGGGCTTGCGGTGTATACCACCATCCCGCGAAAGCCTTCTAGCTGTCTAGCAGTAGTGCGGTGTATACCGCCACCCCGCGGTGATACTTGGTTGAGCATGGTAGTTGTGCAATAGACATACTGCTGTATTGTGACTATGTCAGAGAGACCTAGGTGGTGTGGCTAGGACACTGAGTCATGTCTCTTTGACATTCCAGTGCAAGGTTGGTGGAATGATGTCGATGAGACATGGTGAGCTCGCTGAGACCTTGTGGAAAATCTCTTAGACATCTCGATAGTGCTGCGATGGACATTTGGATGTGTTTAGCTAGACAAAGGATGTTGGTTGGATGTCTTGGAAACTGTTAGCCCAATATGGTAACTGTTGATTGACAGTTTGTTTGCAGTTGCGAATGGAAACTGAATTGGTATGTTTTTGAGTATGGGTCTAGTGATTTGTTGAATTCTTTCAGAAGAAAAATGCTATAATGTCTAATGCATTGAAATAGTGTTTTGGAGTTGAGTTGTGTGTGAGAGGGAGAATGTGATTGATTATAAAAAATTGTAATGCTGCCTATGTTGAGATTGTGAATTGACATCTCTAAAAGCAGAAGTCTGTAACTCTGTATGTGAACATTTTTTACTGTAATACAAAGTGACTTTTTCTTGGTGTGGTGGGTTTTTCTCCTGAAAGAGTTTTCCCACATTAAATCTGGTGTCTATTCTGTGTTGTGTGAAATTTGTTCTTATCCATTTCTTGGTTTATGCATCTTTAATGAACTGTAATTGAATTTGAACCTTAAATCTACATTCTCTTCTTAGAATTATCATTAGGAAAGTGATTCTGCACCTTTCCTTTCCTTACATAAATATATAAAGAGGGAAAGAGCCCTTCATTTCTCTTCTCATGGTATTCAATTTGATAGAGTTGAGGGTTTGTATAAAGAGAATTCATTCTAGAATGTTCATTTGGTAAAGTAGCCATGCATTTGTGTGTGATGGATTGAATCATCATCCTTTAAGTACAAGTTTGATTCTTAGGAGAGTGGTTTTATAATTTATAATTTTTTAATTTGGAAAATTCCACAACAAGATAAATATGGTTTGTATGATCTATGAGTTATGTGGCTTTGTGTGCTTTGGAATAGGTACACTACTTGGTATATCCATTTGTAAAGTTTGATTATTAAATATGCATGTGAGATATTAAAAAAATGATTGATTGAAAGGAATTTTGAAACAAAATGTGAAGTGTTCATAAAGAAGTGGAAGGTGGAGAAATTGTTATATTGTAATACTTGACAATTCTTGTTGAAATCAAGAGATTGATGAAACTCTTTTTTTTGTTTGCAAGTCACAATTTTTACAAAATCCTTGTTCATATGGTTCATAAGAAGGTGCAAATTATTTACCCAAAACAATATAATAAAATATTATTCTTAACCTTCCCAAAATACCTATTATTTGATTAAGAACACTATCAACCCTAGCATTCAAACTGATCTTAGATAATGTTGATCATCAAAGCTTGTGCCTCTCCGAAAATCTTATGGGAAATTCAGTGTGTGGGGGACCAATTTGCGCCTCACTCAATACCTCTGGGATTTTTATAGAAAGTCGGCTCTTCTTTGGGGTTTGGAGAAAAGGGCAGAAGGAAATGTAAACATAAAACATAAAATGGCGATGCACCAATGCTTTTACAACATTTCAAACCCAATGATTCCTATGAGTGATATAATTAGACACAAAACGCAACAACCCCTCATTATTGGAAAGAGAACGAACAACAAAGGCTAAAAAAAAGCATAGTGTAGACTTTCAAATCTTTCCGCAGGTAGTGTTCATTAAGGTCCGATCAAACATACAAATTTCTAAGGGTGACAAAAAAAATTCAGAAATTGCATAAACTCTTCATCCTAATACAACATAATATAACAAAATAACAACCCTTCAGAAAAATAGAGAAGTCCAATGACATAATCTAGTTTTCACAAGTCATTATTCTACTATATGAGCATACAACATGGAAATCAACCACTTAAACTATTTGAATTCAACTTGCAAGACACAATGTTTAATTCAGAACGAAAGCGTAAAGAAAGAAAGCTTGATAAAGGCCATACATGCACAGTCTCAAAAATTTCTCCTTAATAATTCATGCTTTAAATATCAAATGAACTTTAAAACAGAGGTCAGATGCCAATCTGACAATAGTTTAAGCTTTAAAAGATATAACGTGCCAGAGAAAATTAGTTCTTCAACTTTTACTCCTAAAAATAGTTCTATATCCTAAGAAAACTAAAGAAACTTTTCCTCAACAAAGGAAAATGAAACTTAGAATCCAACCCTTTCATCTATCGCCACCTCTCCTTATAGCTGCAGAAAGAGGAAATCACCACCACAACACAAAATTAATTAATGCCAGATGTTGTCATTTGATAGCACATGATCTGATCATAGATCTTTAGTTAGGTCACAACAATCTTTGCTCATCAATTCTCAACCAATGCATTAATGCTTTTCAGATATTTAGCAAAGATAAAGGTTTGTAAACGATCAAATCCTAGAAAATAGCTTGGAAAAAGGTCTAGTTGACCAATCACGTCACTCAAGGGCACCAAATCAAAGCTTCCATCTTGAAAACCAAGAAAAGAAAAAGGCCAACAAGCTTCGAAAAACTCCCAAAAGATATTGCTTCATAAGAAGTGCAATCTGCCCATAACGAAGAGATGACGTGTCGAACAGGCGGAAACTTTTGAGCTCATGAATATAACTCCTTGAGAAAATCTCTGATGAGTTGACACATGTCCCGACTCTCTCCAAAAAGGAAGGCAAAAAATGAAAGCTGCACAACTACCACGTGGCACATTGCGCACCTTTTCGATAACTCTACTTGAGCGCAGGTTCATCTGAAATTGAAAACATTGTACAAGCCAAAAATAAAAAAGATCAAGGAAAAAATGCTTCATAGTTCTGGTGACTCACAGGGGGTCTTTACTTTCAGAGGCATGAACCTAGGCCTTTGGTAATTCTTGGAATTTGAGGAAAATAGAATGCTGCACCTCCCAATCTGCATCAATCGGTAGGATGAGGGTACGGATCTGCTTGTATGCTTGCTCTAGCTCAAAAAATTCTTTGAAAGAGACAAATCCCCATCTGGAAGAAATTGCTCCAAGATGATAGTAGAGTTGAGAAAGAGGAAAAATATCATGCTCAATATCATCAACCATGGGCATTGCACTTGAACTCGAGAGTTCTGTAGAAGCTTGGACCTTGTGTTGGATCACATTCGTGACCTGCTTAATTGTTAACACATCTCCATCTAGTGAAAGAAGAGGGGGAAGCTCGAAGTCGACTAGGACGCCGAAATCCTTCTTGATTTCATTGACTCGCTTGTTTAGTGTCGACTAGCACTCCTTGCACTTTACTGCCACCTTGTGACAATTTATGATCTCATTAGCTTTGATGGAGGTGACCCTCTGATCAAGAATCCCTACACTTTTTAGAGCCTTGTCAGTGGCTATGCATAACTTGGAAATGAAGCTTTATGATTTTTCCACTCGGGGTGAGCATGTTTGCATAAAGTGATCGGCCATCAAGCCAACCTATTCCCAAACATCTCTTAAGATTGTAAAGCGGGCCTGAGAATGGCAACAACAACTGTGATCTGTTCTCAATGTGTGGATATCAACTTCTTCATTATTGAGAGGGTTTTAGATCCTCATGCAACAACTAGCTCCTAGTTAAATTGAGCCTCCCTTGCTCTTTCCTCCATTTGACTTCTTTCTCTAAGGGCATTTTTTAGTTCTGAGATCAGCCTTCCGATCTCCTGTTTTGATTCTTCTACTTCTGTGCGGGCCTTCCAAAGATTGTTAGAAGTTTGGGATCAGACACCATCCAACTCTCTTTTCATACTTTTCTGAGTGTGTTGATGCTTTGCATTCTTTTGGTGCTCAGCAGCCAACTCTCCTTTCAATTTTTTAATTTTAACATGAAGCTGAACCTGTTCACTTTGAGCTTCTGCAAGCAACTTAGATGTTTCCCCTTGCTGACCTTGAATTTTTCTTACATGGGTCATTTCGACATCTCTGGATCTAAGCTCATTCTGCAGCCTTCTCACTGTTTCCTTCACATTTATCAACTCTACCTTGCACTTCTTCAACTTTCTATCTAGCCTCTCGTAGTCTGCATATACCACCTTCTAAGTGGCCTTAGGCAGGACCACTTTGTCGTGCGATCGATTTTCATTCAAATCTAGACCCATGGCATGGATGCCATAGTTCTCCATTTGCATTTGTCCTTCGAGCTTGGACATGAGTGGCTTCATGGTAGTGATTAGTAGAGAGTTCCGCTCTTCATTGAAGCAAGCTTCAATCTTCTTGGTGGTGGGAAAATTGGCACTCTTTAACAATGTTTTTTTCTTTTTGGTCTGTTGGGCCTGCTTGGTAGCATCGAAATGGCCTTGGAGAGTCTGAGGGACATTAATGCTCTGTGCTGCAATGGAAGCACCAGGTGGGAGTTCGAAAAGGGTGACAGAAGGGGAAATTTTGGATGTATGAGCATGCGAGGATGCAAAAGGGAGCGTTATCATGGAAAAAGGCAGGATGCCAAATTGAGATTGGGCAGGGGAAAGAACAACTGGGGTAAAAAGAGAAATGGGTTGAAGGAGAGGTGCCTTCCTTGAAGCGGATGGGCCAGGAGTGACATGTAACATGAAGGTTTTAGCTATTTCAATGGGGGCCTTTGACATGGCGATTAAAGAATCAATAACGTCCGAAGTGGATGATGCTCGTTCGGTGCACGGGGTGACTTCAAAAGATTTCTTAAAAGTGGCAGGGGGTGTATTCAGGATTATTAGCTCAGGGTCTGAGGACGAAGGATTCCTTTCCATGGGAGGAGGTAGATGAGTAACCAAAGATGTAGAAACAAGAAGAAGAGAGGGAGCGAAACTTACCTGGGATGTAGTAGTTGGAACATTTTGTAGGGAAAACGTCGCTTCTTCTTCTCCTTGGGCTGGCACATCGGGTGCACCTAGATCTTGGACTTGTCTTCTCTTTGCATGACTGGAACTAGTACGTTCTGATCCTCTAGCAGCTGATCCTTCTAAAACTTGGCCTTCGATGACCGCAACAAACCCTTTTGGGGATCATCGGGTCCTTTTCCCTTTACTTTAGGCATTGAGGGAGGACAGAGCTTGTGAATCCCTTTGCCTCTTATCTCTTTGACTGTCAGATTCTCGAGGCTGAGAAGTCCAATGCAGAACTTTCTCCTCATTAATTTCATGGTTGGTCTCTAGATTGCTATTATCAAAGTTATCCTCTCGATCATAAACTTCCTCAAACTCATCATTGTGTGGCTGAAAGTTACTGAACGAGGAACCTAGGAATCTCATCTCCTATCAAAATCTACAGAAGTCTACCTTTTTCCTCTCCGACCATCCCCTGTGCTTTAGCTGCATGTTGAGGGATTTTCCCATCGGGACGTTCCTCTAATACTCCACTTGCAACTCATAGAAATTCAACCATTTTGGTTGTTGGAATGGAATGTGAGCCAAATTAATGTATACCTCTAGAATTTCCTAAGTTAGATTTCTCCTTCTCTCAAAATATTCCTGACTCTCATGTTTCAAACCATAGTGCTTTATCGGGTTATAGTCCCACTTGTCACAAATGAGGGACAAGCCTAAGGCCGCCAGTAGATTCATGAGCTCACCCTTAGCCTTTTGCTTGTTCAGCGTTACCTGATTATTAGCAATTAAGAGGGGAATCATATATATCTTTGTTTTGTTTCTTCTTGCGCCATAGATGTTGTCGACAATGGTTACCTAATGGCATACCTCTAATGCGAATCCTCTATTTGTTACAAATTCAGGGAGTCAGAAAGGCTCCTCGACAAAACTGTGAAATTTGATAAATGTGAAATCCTCACCTAGGAAATAATCCGCTGGGGTTGGCAGATCTTCCATCCATTGTATGACCTCAGGAGAGAAATGACCAATATGGCATGGCAACAAATATTGAAGCATTGGCCTTAGAAAATGATCTACAAACCAGTAATAATCCCTTGTTTTTGAAAGCATATGGGTCCACACAAAAAATGGCTGGAGACAGCCCCTTACATCCAACTTAGACACTGGTACATTCCTCTCCAACCAATCCAAATTTTGATGCAAATTTAAATGAGCCAAGAAAGAAGAATACCTAAATTTAGACTCAAAACTATAATTTTTTAGCTGTTCTAGCATGTTTTTGGCTATCACCTCAGCAAAATCATAGTACCTATGGTTCTTTTCCCTTTTGAATGCAAAATCCAAGTGAAATTGAAAAGGATTGACCTCCTCATCATTATCAAGGCCAAAAACCCAGGCTAGCAACGAGAAAATAGATTGTGTGTCTTTCTTGAATTTCCTGCGTGAAAGAGGAAAAGGGAGATGACCTCTCTCTGACCATTCCTTTGCCTCACCTTGATAAAAAATTGTTTCCCTAGCCATTTCTTCCCTGAAGATGTCCATCTGTTCTTCATCAAAATGTTCGGTACCCTAGGTCGTAGGGATACACAACATATCCCATATGGCTTCGACATAAATAGTAACTTTGATCTTGCTGCCCTCAATGGTTTATGTCCTTTTGTTGAATCTTTTGGTGCATGCGTCGACCAGCTCCGAGCATGGATGTATAGTTGGCAGTATGAACTATGGCAGACCACAATTCCAAAGCTGAGACACAAAACCATCTAACGGTCCATGCTCCACCATTCTTTAAAACACACCTTCCCTAAAACTTTTAGGGTTAGCTGATCTCCTGGGGTTGAAAACATTATCAACAATATCTTGCACCACCTCTCTTGGGATGTGTCTATCAGACAACACCTTCTTACATAATTTGAATGGCCGCTCTTCATGTGCTGGGGCGTTGACGAATGAGTTCCACCCAAAATTATCTACCTTTCTCTGTTTTGCTTTGATATGTTCCCATTGTCGTCCGGCCAAAAATAGACCCTCCATTAGTTGGGTTTTCTGAATTAACTTTTCTATATATAGCTATGCCACCTTATACAATATTCATTAAAAAATATAGCCTCTTAAGTTTAGCAAGGTTTCTGCTATCTTCCATTCCACCATAATTTGCTACTCTCTCAGAATGTCTATTGGCTTAGGCACTCCTATTCAGCTCCTCCCATAGAGGCCACAATACTGCTTTGTGGGAGAGGTCACTAGTGACTGAATTAAGCGCCTAGTGAAGAAATGTGACTGCCTTGCCATGGACGCGTTCAGGTGGGTAGTTGGACATGACTTCATTAACGATGAGAACCAGCTCTGGAGAAACTACAACATCCTTTCCCGCTTCGTGGCTTTGCTGCTTGATCTAAACGTGGCCAAACCCATGATAATTGAATTGTGCCACTAGATGTTTGATGCTGCATTGATGGAAGGGCTTGGTGAGAAGTGCAAGTGGCCATCCATAACGTTGGTATCTCGAGCGCCATGGATCTTCGCAGGCATGTGGAATTTGGGATAGACATACCCTAGTTTCCCTTCCTTTTTGAATTTCACACCATGGACCTTGAGATGCACCATTGCTCTTCTCAACCAGCAACCACCTATCTACTGCGGGAGTACTGCGTGGAGCGTGTTCCACGGCTTGCTTGGAGGAAGCACTTTGACTTTTTAGTGTAGAGTCGTGACAAGTAGGCCTTGGGTTTGCGTCATGTGGAGCCCACATGTCATTTGTATTCAACCCCTTTTTGTGCCCTGATAGACAAGAAGAAGGGTATGTGCAGGATCATCATGGAAAAAATAGGCCCTTAAGTGGTGAAAAATTCAGAAAAATTAGAGTTAGGCAACTTGACGTAAAAATTGAATAAGTTATCTATATTATTTCAAAAATATGTAAGAATAGAATTTGTAGGAAATTGAATGTAGTTTCTAAACTACTAGGTTTATTTAAAAAAAAAAAATCTATTTGGTGAAAAATTTGAAATTTCAATGGAGTATAATTAAATTTTAGGGAAAAAATAAGTAGGTTTCGTGTAACCAATTCTAACCAATAAAATGATAATATTTTTTATAATACTAGATATAAGTAGAGGACTCATGTCCCGATGTGATGCATTTTTTTTGTAGTTTTTTTCCAAGTAAATAATTAATTATGAATTTTATTACAAATTTTAAAAAAAAATATAAAATTCTTTGTGCGTCTCACCACCTTAACTTGGTCAAAAATTCTCTGCGAATTTTTTAATCCTATAGTATGTGAAGCATAGAATGTGACACATGTTTCAGATTCAAAAAATGTGATACCATTTGAAAGCTATAGGTGTTTTTCAATTAGCCTATCAATTAGGAATTTAGTCATAATTCAAATAGAAAATGAATAATAATAATTTATTAAATTCAAAGTAAAGCATAATTTATATTGGTGGAAAGCTGAAAATCTCCTTTAAAAACCCTTTTCGTTTCATCAATTTTGGGTAAAAAAAATTCGTCAGCCACATACCCATCATATTGCCACTTTTTGGCCCATCATGATCCTGCACATACACAGAAGAATAACCCGATAACGAGCCTTTTCAACTTCTTAGGCAATAGCTGGAGGCTTTTCTTTACTATTTTTTGCACATTACCTCCTTTTGCATCTTTTTTCTCTGCAAATCCTTTTTGGGTTTACTCGAGAGAGCCTCATGTTTAAATCTGAGCCTCAGGCTTTGTATTACATTGTAATTTTTTCAATAAATATAATATAATACAAACTTTTCGCTTCTTCTGTGTTATGCTCGAATGGCTTATTCTCAAAATTTAAAACGTATATACGATTTTTTTTACATATGGTACATAACTGTTAATTTTTTTAAAGAACTACGTATTTTAATGGAATAACTTCAAATAAATACCATTCACTGGTATATCTAAAGCATTTCCTTCCATATCTTCAAGTTCGTACACATTCTTTTTCTTGCACGCACTGATTCAGAAGGGACCCTTCCACAACGCTTCAAATTTTGTGTGTTGCCCTAGTTTTGTAGTACATTCATCATACTTTAGCACTAAGCCCCCCTCTTTGAATTCTGGGTTAGAGGTCTTTTTTTCAAACCATCGCTTTACTGTTTGTTAATGGTTGATCACGGATCCATAAAATTTTTCTCTATCTTCCTCCAGTTTGAGGAGTTCGGCTAGCCGTA